>LPNX010058144.1:898121-990997 GCA_001517045.1 Pseudotsuga menziesii
CCTTTACATACTGCATGTCCATTTAAACATGGAAAGAGGAAAAAACCCAGTGGGAAAAATCCTCCCTTAAACATGGACAATAAAAAAAAATTGAAAATCTTGTCATCAATCATGCTTCATAGCATGATCAGCAATCCCGAGTAGTTATTTGAGATTGTTGAAAGTCTTCCCACAAAAAACTTTGGTGAATATGTCTACTACTATTTCTGAAGATGAATAGAAGAGTAGGTGAATGGTGCCATCATGCACAAGATGTCTGATGTATTGCATATGGATCTCAATGTGTTTGGTTCTCTGTCTCTAAACTAGATCATTGCATATTTGAATGGTACTCTGATTATCACAATATATAGTAGTTGATTATTCTGATTCGAAGCCACACTCACCAAGTAACCCCTACAACCATAAACATTGAGTTGCTGCATTTACAACTCCTATGTACTCTGCTTCTTTAGATGAGAGTGCAATGGCACTCTGTTTCTTTCTTGACCAGCTGATTGATCCTTTAGAAATAATGAACACATATCCTAATGTTTAATTTTGATCTATGTTTTCACCTACCCAATCACTGTCAGTAAACCCAATCAAATCAAGATCAGATTTAGCTTTGTAGAAGATCTCATGAGTCCTTGTTCCCTGAACAAAGTTGAGGATCCTTTTGGTTGCTCTCCAATGGATATTATGAGGCTGATCCATGTATATTGAGGCCACACTTACTGCATAAGAAATATCAGGTTGATTATGTGTAAGGTACAACAAACACCCAATCAGTTTCCTATACAGTGTATTATTTACCATAGGAGAAGAACCTGCTTCTTCAAGCTTAACTCCTGAAAGGAAGGGAGTATTTCCTGGCTTGCAATATTTCATGTTGAACTTGTTCATCAAATCCAAAGCATTCTTGGACTGGTTTACTTTTATTCCATGTTTGGTTTGAGCAATCTTGAGACCCAAGAATTGGCTCAATAATCCCAAATCAGTGATAGCAAATGCATGGTTCATTGCATCCTTCAAGGAGGCAATTTCATCCTTTGAGCTTCCTGTAATGACAAGGTCATACGAATACAAGAAAATAATCATCAATGAACCATGCATCAGCTTCAAATAAAAATTAGGATCAGACTTGCATCGAACAAAACTTAATGTTAGCAGAAATCCATCAATCTTGGCGTACCAATCCCCGGGGGCTTGCTTAAGCCCATACAATGATTTATTTCGCCTGCACACAAGTGACGGATTAGTAACAAAGAATTGAGGCTGATTCATGTAAATCTATTCAGTAATATATCCATTTAGGAAAGCACACTTCACATCCATGTGATGTACCTCCCACTGCTTCGAAGCTGCAATGGCTAAGGCTAGCCTGATGGAGTCCATCTTTGCCACTGGTGCAAAGGTCTCATTGTAGTCTATACCATGTACCTGTGAGTAGCAGTTGGATACCAATATTGATTTATATTTCAAATGTGAACCTTCAGTAGAAAACTTATTTTTGAAAACCCACTTACAATGAACTAGCTTCCTCCCTAGGGGAAGATCAACCAGCTCCCAAGTGTTGTTCTTTTGGAGTGAGATGAATTCTTCTTTCATGGTTGTTTGCCATATTGGATCATGTGCTGCATATTCATATGTATTTTGTTCTAATTCAACCATTAGATATCATTTCTCTACAAACAAAGGGTATTTCATACACAGGGCACTCTCAAACTGAGATCTAGTCCTCCTAGAATCACTAGGATTTCCAGCTAGTTCCCAAGCTACATGAATGGTCTTTGCTGCCCATTTTGGTCTTGTAGGATTGTTAGGATCTGCAATTAAATCATCATTATTAGAAACATCAGAATCAGCAAACCCATTTATCTCTTCACTTACATTCAGTGGTTCTGTTGGTGAAGAAGACTCTCCAGCTTCAACTACTGCTAAAGGATCTTCTTGGAACTGAACACTCCTTTCAATGAAGGATTTGTTTGTGCTCAAATTTATTAGATTGTACCCTTTTTAATATTTATAGTAGCCAAAAAATAGACACTCTTGGCTTTGGGGATGCAAAGCCTTCCTCTTTTCTGTTCGAATTCTAGCCCAAGCCCTTGAGCCAAAAATCTTGAAATGGGTTACATATGGCTTGTGCCCACTCCATGCTTCAAAAGGAGTCATACCATCAAGTTGTTTATGAGGCACCCTATTCTAGATATAGGCTGCAAAATTTATAGCTTCGGGCCAAAACTTTGGTGGGAAAGTCTTAGCCTCCATCATGCAGGTTGCCATCTCTTTCAGTGATCTGTTCTTCCTCTCAGCAACACCATTTTTCTGTGGTGTGTAAGGGATAGAATGCTGCATTTGAATACTTTCATATGCACAATATTGAATGAACTCAGGCTTGACATAGTCACCACCATTGTCAGATCTGAGGACCTTGATTTTCCTCCCAGACTGGTTTTCAACCAAAGCCTTAAAGACTTTGAAGAGGTCGAAAACTTCAGAATTATGCTTCAGGAAGTAAACCCAGCAATACCTGGAAAATTCATCTATTAATTTCAATGCATATTTGTCTTGAATCATTGACATATGAGGAAATGGGCTAGAAACATCACTGTGGATCAACTCAAGAGGTGCAGAGGTTCTCTCATGACTAACTTTCTCAAATTTATGCTCTGGGTGTTTTCCTAAGATGCAACCTTGACAGAATCCTTTGGAAAACTTAATATTTGGTGACCCTATGACCATTTCGTTTTCACTAAGATCAGAAAGATACTTATAGCTAATATAGCCAAATATTTCATGCCAAAGCTTGCTTGCCTCATTAGCATGAATCAGAAGAGTGGAGGGGTTTGAGTAGGGTAGGAAATGTGAGAAGATGTATACCTTTGAAGTGTGATTTGCAACTCCTTTCGTAATGATTTTACCACTTGAGATCTCTGTGATCTCAACTTGATAAGGGGAGCATATGAAATTATTTGGAGACCTTGTGTGGGTCATTTGATACATTGACAAGAGGTTAGAGGAAAGACCTAGAGCACACAATACATTGCTGAACTTACCATGGTCAAGATCAATCCTCCCTTTGCCCAAAATTTCAGTGAGAGAGTCATCTCCCAGTACTATTGGTGGACCTTTCGACATGTCAAGTGAGGTGAATTCCTCCTTGGTCAAAACCATATGTCTTCAAGCTCCAGAATCAATGATGAAACTAGGTGAGCTTGATGTACCAGCAACCAATGCACGAACTCTGTCTCTATATTATGAATTTGATCCTCCTTCCCTCTTCTTGGAGCTATCAGGAAGGGAGATGCCATTCTTCTCCAGGATTTGGGTCAGCATGTCACTTTTCTTCTTTATGCAAGAGCTTTTAGGATGATTTCCCTTACTGCAGTATGCACACTTGCTCATTTGATTAATTCTTGCACATGATCTAGGAACTAGGAATCAAAATCATCAAAGAATAATTAACAAATACTCATGAAATGGTGTTAATCAGAAACATAATTGGTTTCCTCTCTGTATATTTAATAAACAATAAAGGGTTACAATACCAATGCTGAGTAATGGCTTAACTCCATGAAGAATTTGAATACCTAAGGATACAATTCAAATTCAGTGAGTGAGTCTAGCTTAACTGACTCTCAACCATTCAATCACTCTCAGTTAACCACTTGACCAAAACCCTAATTGACTCACCAAAACCTAACTGAAGTCGGAGTGCAATAAATGAATGAATCTCAATTGAAGGAGATCAAACACATGTCATAGCAAGCCAACCATCAAGTGCTAGTGCTCCATGACTCCAATGAACCCCGATGAGGTTAACTGAAGCTGAACTGACCATCAAAAGTTGGTGGAGGCGCCTTGTTGACTCCATATCATTAAATAATAATAAATAATCATTAAATAATATATTTAATGACTGGAGGTTCCTTAACTGACTGGTTGAACTGATTGTAACCACCATTTAGCAATTAGGTGAATTAATGTCACTCAGATCACCCCCAGAGTTCTCCAGTTAGCCTCCTTGACTGTAGGAGAAGGCTATGTTAGCCTCCTTGACTGTAGGTAGGCTTGGGTGTGACTGGATGATGGAAATTAATGCTCCACTGATGTCAATTTATGTCAATTATACTTAGGATAGTGGTTTAACTAGGCCAATTTGACCAAAAGAGTGTGTATGATGGTAAATGTCTCCAACACCCCCCCTTAAGCTATACTCAGGAAGAGTTAGAAAAAATAGATGAATAAAATGCTAGGGCCCTAGAAACTAAGGCCTTAGGTCACCCTGTACAATGTTGAAACTGAAACAATGCTCAAAACAAACTAAGTGAGGAAAAGAGGGAAAACCCAGTGGGAAACCCCCCCCCTCAAGATGAACACTGAAAGTAGTCTAGATCACCCTGATGAACTCACCCCCAATAGTGAACGGAGGTAAGTGAGCTTATTTTCTGAAAAGCTCTTGGTGAAGATGTCTGCAATCTGCTCATCAGTTAGGCAGTATTGTAGAATGATGGTCCTGTCATGCACTAGCTCCCTGATGTAGTCAATGTGAATCTCTACATGCTTGGTCCTTTGCCTGGTAACTGGATCCATGGATATATTAATAGCACTCTATTTGTCACAAAAGAGGACAGTGGACAAAGTACTACCAAGATCAAACTCTGAAAGAATTTCTTGCAACCAAACTGCTTGGATGCAAGCATTCACCGCTCCTCGATACTCGGCCTCTGCTTAAGATAGTGCTATGGCAGCCTGCTTTTTGCTTGACCAGAAAATCGGGCCACCACCAAACATGAATACATATCCATAATTTGACTTCTGATCAATAGAATCACCCACCCAATTGGAATCTGTGTATCCAACCAGCTCTAGCTCGGAGTCTGCAGCATAGTGAATGCCGTAGGTCTTGGTTCCTTGAATGTACTAAAGGATCCTCTTGGATGACTTACAATGAATATCATGAGGCTTCTACATGTATCTTGATACAGCATTCATGGCCTAACAAATATCATGCCTAGAATGTGTCAAGTACAACAAGCTACCAATCAGCTGTCGATAGATAGTGCAGTCCATGGGAGGTGTGCTTTTTCCTTCTTCAAGGTTGATCCTTGAAAGGAAAGGGAATGGTGCAGGAATACATTCAGCCATGTTAAACTTGAATAAAAGTTCTGAAATTTATTTTGACTAAGTGACCATAATCCCATCAGAATTTTGCTCGATTTCGAGCCCCAAAAATTGTTTTAGAAGCCCCAAATCACTCATTTCAAAGGCCTTATGGAGAGCAGTTTTGATGGCTGAAATGGAGGAAATTGTTATACCTATGATCATTAAGTCATCAACATATAAAACAATGATAATTATATTACCATCATGCTGCTGTAAATACACATTTGGATCTGATCTACATCTCTGAAAGTTTTGCGAGAGAAGGAAGGCATCCATCTTGGAATACCACTCTCTTGGGGCCTATTTTAACCCATATAGTGACTTATTTAGATTGCAAACCAAAAATGGATCAGTGATGTAGCCCTCAATCTGCTTCATGTATATCTCCTCATTAATATATCCATGCAAAAAGTCTGACTTAACATCCATGTGATGCACCTCCCAGTGCTTGGATGCGGAAATAGCCAAAACAAGACGATGGTGTCCATTTTTGCAACCGGTGCAAAGGTCTCATGGTAGTCCACTCCTTGGACCTGAGAGAAACATTTTTCTACTAGAAATGCCTTATATTTGTAGGTTCTTCCATCAGCATCAATGTTTGTCTGAAACACCCACTTGCATTGAACCAATTTCCTTCCCGAAGGAAGAGAAACTAGCTCCCAAGTAGTGTTTTTCTGAAGAGAATTCATCTCTTCATCCACGGAAACTTGCCATCTCGGATCCTTATGAGCATGGTAGTAGGATTTTGGATCTGAAATAATCATCAAATATCAAGTTTTGGACAACAAATTATCATAACAAGAGAGCACAATACCTGCTCTTTGAAAATAAGACAGGGTTCTCCTTGGATCATCCGGATTTCCAATGTTGTCTCCTGCGAAGGAGAGTGTCTTTTGGGCCCATGTAGGAAGATGATTTTGCACTTCAGGTTCTGATTCAGTATCTGATTATTGCTGCACACTGATATCAGAAATTATAGGATCCAAATCAGGGTCATCACCCCCAATTTTATCATCCAAATATTCAGTGGAATAGGAAGGAAATTCAGCAATTTTCTCCTTCACTAGTTCCACCTCCTGAAGAGGCTCATCGAACTTGACACTTATGTCAATGATGATATATTTGGTATTGATATCCAGAAACTTGAATCCTTTAGATTCATTAGGATAACCAATAAACAGGCATTCTATGCTCTACAGTTGCAAATCCCTTCTTGTATGAAGCGGAATCCGGGCCCATGTAGTGGACCCAAACACCCGTAGGTTCGACACATCTGGCTTGTGTCCGAAGTATGATTTGAAAAGAGTCTTTAATTTCACTGATGAATGTGGCACCCTGTTCTAAATGTATGCTGCATCATTCATGGCTACAGTCCACAAATTTGCAGCAATCTTCTTTGACTCCAACATACAGGTGGTCATCTCTTTGAGAGACCGATTCTTCCTTTCCGCTACTCCGTTCTGGTGGGGAGTGTAGGGAATTTAATGTTGGACCTGAATACCAATTTTGGAGAAAATGTACAGAAACTCATTACTGACATAATCCCCTCCATGATCAGATCTCAAGATCTTGATATTAATCCCAGAGGCATTTTCGATCAAGGCCTTCAATTCAAAAAAAAATTCACATACTTCTGATTTCTTTTTGAGAAAGAAAACCCATGTATACCTTGAAAAATCATCAATAAAAGTAAGGAGGTACCTTGATCCAGTCATGGATGTGACAAGAATTGGACCAATGATATCAAAATGTATCAGCACCAATATGCTTGTAGTTCGGTTTTCCTTCCCCCGATCAAACTTGTGCTCAGGGTGTTTTCCAATCACACAGCCCTTGCAAACTCCCGTGGTTGCCTTGATGACCGGGAGGCATTCAACCATGGATTTTTTCTGTAATTGATACAAATATTTGAAATTAATATGGCCAAAAATCTCATGCCATAGCCTACTAACCTCATTTCCATGAGTTAGCAGAGCGGTGGGCTTTGCATCCGCAAAGAAGTGAGAGAACTCATAGGCTTTTGCATGATGATTTGCAAGGCCTTTTGCAATGAGTTTCTCGGATGCAATTGGTATTATCTCAACATAATTTGGGCTGAAAGAGACTCTATTAGGAATTCCTATATGTGTCATCTGATAGACACTAAGGATATTTTCTGCTAGAGACGGTACATACAAAACTTTAGAAAAAAATCATTTTCTAGATCTACAGTACCTTGTCCTTCGGAAATGATGGTGGAGTCATCTCCCATGTGGATGGGGATGGATTTGCTGGTCTCCAAGGATGAAAAGGAGTCTTTTTAAGCCATCATGTGATTCAAAGCTCCACTTTCAATCAGCATTGCTTTGGACTTCAAAGTGCTTTCCATGAGGGCATGACCTTTCTCATGCTGTGGTTCCCGATCTTGGTGATCTCTCCTCCGAAAGCTCTCCGGAAGATTGATGTGATTCCTCTCAAAGAGAGAGGTTGATTCATCAAGATTTATCTTCATGCAGGCATGTTCAGGGTGAAAACCCTTCCCATAGTAAGAACACTTGACTTTTTCTTTCCCATTGTTCCATTTTCCTTTGTTCTTCCTTGAGCCGGAAGATTCATCATGCTGCTGATTTTCAACTCTAGGCTTGGGAGCATCAAATTTAGTTTTTTGGTTTTCCTGCTGCTTTCCTTTACCCTTCATATCTTTGGGCCCCGATACATGGAGGGCTTGATCATGAGAATATTGAATGATCCCCATCTAGACAAGCTTGTCATGTTCACTAGTTAGGGACTCAATGAAGGCATTGAGTGTAGGCATCTTCCATCCGAGGGTTGTGAGCTTCCCCACACGAAATGTAGAAACAAAAATTGAATAATCAGCCCTGAGTTTGGAGAGGATGGCTAGGATGAGCTGATCATCCTCCTTATCCACTTTGCATTGCTTCAAGAGAAAAATAGTATGCTTGAACTTTGTAAAGAAATCATTCAGAGTCTCGAAATTGGAATGTTGGAGAGACATGAGTTCATTTTTGAGTTGGTAAACTCTCAAGTCATCATGCTTTCCGTATAGATATTCCAATTTTTACCATATTTGTTTCGGTGTCTTCAGATTTATAAGATGGAAGAGAAGGTCATCGGAAATAGAGAGGCACAAGAAACCAAAGGCTTCATCCTTCTTGTTCAAGAATCTTGATTTTTCTATGGTGGATCCAGGCTCAACTTCAGTTTCCATGGCGATTCTAAAGAGTCCTTTGGAATACAGCTGAATCTCCATTTTACTTTTCCATGTGTGGAAATTGTATGGAGTCAACAGAGGTACTGAGGAGGCCATATGGATATGCTGTAGCGAATGCTTCACCTGTAGAAACCTGAAAATCAAAATAGAAAGGGAAAAATAAGGTCGTACAGCCTGCACATTCTAGGCTTTCATCACACCCAGCATAGTCAATCAAGCAATCTTGATCAACAAGTTATTTACTTGGGGTATTAAGTGGTAATCGTTGGCTTTTGGTGCAGTGCTGGAATTTTGAGCTATTGCTCACTTTTCATGGAGAAATCTATCAATTTTTTTTTTTTGAGAGATTGATCTTTGTCCCACCATAAGCTATGACACCATATTAATTCTTGCACGTGATCTAGGAACTAGGAATCAAAATCATCAAAGAATAATTAACAAATACTCATGAAATGGTGTTAATAGGAACTAGAATTGGTTTCCTCTCTGTATATTTAATAAACAATAAAGGGTTACAATACCAATGTTGAGCAATGGCTTAACTCCATGAAGAATTTGAATACCTAAGGAGACAATTCGAATTCAGTGAGTGAGTCTAGCTTAACTGACTCTCAACCATTCAATCACTCTCAGTTAACCACTTGACTAAAACTCTAATTGAATCACCAAACCCTAACTTAAGTCGGAGTGCAATAAATGACTGAATCTCAACTGAAGGAGATCAGACACATGTCATAGCAAGCCAACCATCAAGTTCTAGTGCTCCATGACTCCAATGAGCCTCGATGAGGTTAACTGAAGCTGAACTGACCATTAGAAGTTGGTGGAGGTGCCTTGTTGACTCCAAATCATTAAATAATAATAAATAATCATTAAATAATATATTTAATGACTGGAGGTTCCTTAAATGACTGGTTTAACTGATTGTAACCACCAGTTAGCAATTAGGTGCATTAATGTCACTCAGATCACCCCTGGAGTGCTCCAGTTAGCCTCCTTGACTGAAGGTAGGCGTGGGTGTGACTGGATGATGGCAATTAATGCTCCACTGATGTCAATTAATGTCAGTTATACTTAGGATAGTCGTTTAACTAGGCCAATTTGATCGAAAGAGTGTGTATGATGGTAAATGTCTCCAAAACATTTCTCCTCTGTTCTTCTTCTTCTTGGGGTTCTTCTTGGAACCTTGGGGTTCCTCTGAAGACTTTATCTTGTCTCTATTTTGCTTAGGTGGCTTCTTAGCTTTCTTCTTTATTTTTTAATCCACCCTCGAATCTCCAGCAACCAGAGCTTGGTCTTTGGAAGGTTTGATGGTTCCCATCATCACCAGTTTATCATGTTCTTGTGTGAGAGATTCCATGAACTCTACAAGTTTAGGCATCTTTCAGGCTTGAGCTATCAACTTGGTGGCATGGAAGGTCAAAACAAACACTAAATACTCAGGGCCAAGCTTCGAGAGTATGGCCAAAACTAGTTGCTCCTCCTTCTTTTCAATTCCACATTGTTTTAGCTACAAAACAAGGGCTTTAAACTTGGAAAAGTAGAGTTGTAGGGATTCGAAGCTGCTCGGACTCAAGGAGATCATTTCATTCACAATTTGGTGTCCTCTCATCTCATCTATTTTACCAAAAATCTCAACAAGATTCTCCCATACTTCATTTGGTGATGTCAATCCATCAAGATCGAAAAGGAGGCCTCTAGATATGCTCAAACACAAGAGACCATAGGCCTCATCCCTCCTGTTGTGCCATTTAATTTTTTGTGCAGCTGCATTGGGATCTGCTTCTGTTTCCATAGTCACTCTATAGAGGCCTTTTGGTCTCAAAATTATATCCATCTCTGCTTTCCATTCAAAGAAATTAAATAGAGTCAAGATGATCTTTTGAGATTGATCCATAGCTCAAAAATTGTCCCTTCAGTCAGTAGAATGATCCCAGTCAATGATGTTGAACCTGCAATAACAATATGGAAGGAGAGAAATCAATCTACAAAGGCTCAGATACCATGTAAGGTTTCCCATTACACCAAAACCTGTATATGTTGGTGAACATTTGAAACCCAGCACAAGGTCCTATCACTAGGAGTGGTGGTTAAACCACTTATTTTATATTCCCAGAGGTGCGGCAGTTATACCATGCGGAGGTACCCAATACTCCAACACTATGTAGATAAGCATAGGGTGAATAGAGAGTTTAGTGTTGGGGATCATGTTTACCTCAGAGTGAGGGAAAATAAGAGTTTCTTGAATCTTGTAAGTTGTGCCAAGCTGTCACGTAGATATTGGGGGCCATTTGAAGTGCTTGAAAGAATAGGGCCAGTTGCATATAGACTTTCATTTCCTTCTATCACTAGAGCTCATAATGTTTTTTCATGTTTCTTTTCTTAAGAGATATGTACATGATCCTAACCATGTGATAAATTGGGATGTGATTCAGGTGGAACCCGAGGGAGAGTTCCAAATCAAGTGAATGTGCATCCTTGACAGGAAGGTAACCATGCTATAGAACTGATCCATAGGATAGGTAAAGGTATAATGAGAGCACTACTATTCTGAATAGGCTACATGGGAGATGGAGGATTCCATGTGATTGGCACATCCATTTTTGTTCAATTATACGTAGCACTGAGGCAATGCCAGTGTAGAAATTTCGTTCAATTTTGTAAAGCACTGAAGGCAGTGCTATTGAAGGGGGAGGGGAATGTAACACCTCAGTTTTGACCTTATTTTCATTAAATGTATATGATGTATATATTTTAATTAATTATGGAATGGAGCTGAAGGAAAAAATCCCCACCATGGATTATCGCTTTTATGTTTCAGCTATTAAGTCAGTGCCTATGGTGTTTTTTGCTATCTCGGCACATTATGATTTTTAAATCATCATGTAAATATGCAATTAATTAAAAACCCACAACCAGCTATGTTAATGCAACAATAATGAGATGGGGCATGATTCCAAAGGATAGGGGGAGGGGGGGTATATTTAACCTTTGATGGCCAATGGGGAAAATCCAAATGTCAAATGGAGATCCCACCAAACTGCCAACTACCTTTCCTATCTTATTCACCCAATCATTTATTATTGCCAAATGTTGGTTGAGTTGGTTACTACATGGGATGGGCAAGGTATGACAGCCCAAAATTCAAATTGGTAAAGCCTTCAATTTTTGCGAAACACATTTTGACTCCTTGGGTAAGTAAAAACCCAAAAACGTATGCCTTTCTATGATGCTTTCATGTTCTCCATATTTTCCTCGCCATTTTTCCTTCATGTGAGCTCTCTCAGGAATTTAGAACTTCCTGCGTGTGAAAAAATTCATGTTTTTTATTATTACCTCATTTTGCTCATGCTGGGAAATCGTTATTTTTGGTGATTATCCGTGGCTGAGTTTCCTTCCCCACGTTTTATTGCATTTTACCCACTATTTTGAAGATAGAAATTGTTTTTTGCCAATGCCTAGTAACGGGAAGAAGAGACCCACAATTTTGGGTGTTGTTGAGTCTAGTTTGGCCACGTTAGGGCCAAAACATCCTTGGAAATCAAATTGATATTAACGTGATTTTTTACCCATCCTAAAAATTAATTTTTGTTTCCCATACTATTTTTATTCAAACCCAGAAATCGTATTGTGTTGTGGGTGCATCTTTTGGCCTTGGCCAGCATTGAATTGGGAGTGGAAATGGGTTCTGAGTCTACTTGATAAACTAGTGTGTGCAAGAGCCTCATAGAAATAGCTAGAGGGTTGGATTTCTTCTTTGCACCCCTTGAATGGAACTTGAAGGGAAGGCATAGCCCGAGAAACTATGTAGCAGAGAAGGGGATGCTTCCTTGTGTTGGGTGTATGTGGATGTCTTAGAAGTCAGGATAGTTCTGGTGTAGGTGTACATAGCTCTTTGATTGAGCTCGCTATCTTAGCATCCAACCTTTCCAACTCCCTATTATTGTCATGTCCCCATCCCTCCGACCGGCGAAGAGGACGCGACCATGGTGTCAACCATCTGGGCTACCAGCCCCATGAACATGTAAAATTCATGAAAAATGGTGAAAACAAGATGCATTGAAGTGGAACATACACAGATGCAATCATCTATCATACATAGCGACAATTATCTATCAGACATAGCGGAATCAACATACATTCATATAAGCATTCACTCAACATGTCCATCATAATTATTAACAGTAAATATGGTTGCAGAAGTAAAAATGGACAAGATCACTTATCTTAGAAAGAACTCGTTTCGCAACCAGCTACGTCGATGCAACGTTCCACCCAACCATAGGCCAGGGCACTCCTTAATCTCTCAGCAATGCTGCCACCCCTGAGATAGGCATGATTCTCCAAGGAATAAGGAAACAAGCAGGCTTACACATAGCCAAGGATACACAAAACAGCAAGCCAACAAAATTGGGTTTATCAGGACATCAACAAATCGGCCAAGACAACATAGTCCAAAGACCAACCACTGCATACACACAACAAAACAAGCGGTTCACATTCCAGGCGGGGAAATCCGAATCCTGAGTCATTCTTGGCCCTATCATGGCCAAAATGTCTCCATAGTAGCCACAGCAAACCCAAAACGAAAGAGAACCCTCATCAAACCACAAATCTTGGGGAAAATAGTAACCCCAATCTCAACATTGAAGCAACGGGAAATACATAGCCCCCACAGTAGAAATCGTGAATGGCTACTTCGCAGGGACATCGTGGATGGCAGAAAATGGCTCACTAAGAGTCCACAACGGACCCAAACATAATTGAACACCACAGCCAAAAAAAATGTGAGGAAAACAACAACCCCGGTCTCACAATGAAACAATGGGAAATTTACACAGCCCGAAAATGGGAGAGAGATCAGACTCTCAGCATGGACAGGAGGAAAACATACACAGGAAGATCATGTTTGACCAAGAACGGTTTCTCCAGCTCTCTATGTGAGGAAAAATGCTGAAGAATCCTGTGCATGAGGAGAGCAATGTAGAATCCCCAAATCGCTAGTTAAACCAACAACAAAACAAAATCGTGGATAAAACCACAGCTATATCACATACACAGGGGAAATCATGCCCATGAGGCCACTCTTCCAGTGCACTGCATGCACAAAACCAAAAGAGAACCCGACTGGTGCATGAGGAAAAATAGAACGTCTCTCTGTGTGAGGATCCCCTAATTCCCTAGACCACCATCATGAAGGTGAAGACCAGGCCAGCTACCTGCGTGAGGGAATGAACTTGCTGGTGGTGTGTGCATGTGGGAAAGGGCTGACAGTCCTGGCACACACCACTACCGAGCAAAAAATTATTCCAACTAATCAATAGAATTTTTTAATGTGGTAGCTGACTTATGAGGCAAGGAAAGGTGAGTGAGTCAAAAGGGTTGGTGACAACTAATTGGGTTTAACAGCTGACACATGGCTTTTCCCCATTGGCTCAAGGTTTAATAATCCCCCCTCCTTATCCTTAGGAAAGCCATGCCCTTTTCATTTTAACGTTGTATCGTCATAGCTGGCTATAGGTTTATTTTAATTGATGTGCGTATTTACATGATGCCAAACTATAATGTGTCGGATAGCACGATATACCATCGCCAACTATCCCTATTGCTGAAACATACACAACCAAATCGATGGTGGGGATTTTGCCTTTATCTCCTCACCATGATTAATTACATTATATACATAATGAAAACGGGGTCAAAACTGGGGTGTTACATTCCCCTACCCCTTGGAATAACACCATCCTCGGTGTTCCAATACATCGGAATACATATACAATACATATACAATTGCACATCAAAATTTCAAAATTTTGCAGTTCTGTCCCACATTCAATTATTTACTTTGAATGTTCGGGACCAAGACCCTCGGATTCCACGACCTTCTCCTACTGGTTCTCAGCTCCAAGCTTATCCCAAAGCCTAGGAACTTTGCGACTATTTCCCTCTTCATGTTCTCTCATTGGGCAGTCCCATCGTAAATGATGTCCTCCACATCCCCAGCATTTCACTGGCTGCTTTATCTTTACCTGCTAAATTTCCTTTGAGTCTTCAGGCCTGGAACATTTCTTAACGGGTCGCTTGGATGAATGTCCCATCACTAATCCACCTTCTTTTCCTTTGCTGATTTCTCCCAAAAGGCCTTTCACCTCCCTTTGCAAACCAATAGAGTCTTGCAAAATCTGGTGGTTCATTTCATTCTGCCTTTTCTATATCTTGAGCATCTCTCCAAGATTCTCTTGCGTCCTGGCAATCATTTGAAGGAGACTTCCAGCCAAATCCAGCAACTTTTGATCTGTTGCCATGATCAATGTGCACCATTGGGTTTCACTTTTCTCACCTGTGAAATGCACCATTGAAATTTTGTCAGACCAAGCATAATATAGACATTAAAATCAGTCAGTCAATTACCCAATCGGCATGACAGTCCAAGTCTCATCAAGGAGACTTTCATATTTTCCATGCCTTCCCAACAGGCACATGAGCTCATTCATGTCCATTCTTGGGTAGGGAATTAACTATTCCAACATTCATAATTTACTTTCAGCAAATACATACATTCCATTTTCAGTCATACATGCATTCAACAATCTTTTGTTCTCACAACGCATATCTCTCTCTCTCTCTCTCTCTCTATATATATATATATATAGATATATATGTATGTATGTATGTATGTATGTATGTATATATATATATAATCAAAAGGCAAGAGAGAGAAGCAAGAGTTTTTCCCCTCCTTGTTCTGTTCCATCTTGGAACCCACACCACCGCTGTGGCTTTTCATGCTCTCAGCCTCTTTCACTTCACCATGAATGCTAGACCAATCCCTCTTGGTCATGACACTTAGTGTCTCTGGTCTATTTTAGACCTCTTGACCATGGAGTCTCTCCACGTGGTTTGTCTCGGCTGCTAGGACCTCCACAGTCTTACTAGCACCTTTTTCATTACCGCTCATTCCGAGCTTTCCAGGATAGTCACATGTCCACATGCACCCCTAGGATGCTGTCATAGTCCTCACTCCCAGCGATACCTATATCCAAACATTGAATAAATTCACATGTTTAGTTTATTCTCATCGGTTTTATCTCTAGAACAAGAGCGTAAAATATCATAACCCAATCGTATACACATGTTCATTCATAAGAAAAATAATCCAATACTTATCTGTATTGTGCATTTCCTCATTGGTCCACATGATCCTGCTTCACTTTGCAAGCCTTGGGATCGCCTATGGACTTAGATGTTAGGTCAGCACACATGCTTCTCCTCAACATCAAATAATTAATGTCCAACCAATACATCCTCATGTCGACTGGGCTTGGAACTTTACCATGACCATTTCTAGGTCTAGGGTCTACTATGGATCCCCAGGCATATAACAACCCAACATACACTTAGACCAACATACACTTATAACAACAATACACTTATACCAACATACACTTATATCAACAATAATGCACACTGATATCAACGATAACCGTTACCCCGCAACCCCTCACAACAACCATTTGTCTTTTCTCTTTAGGGTGCAACACCCAACTACATCTATTTAGCCTGACAACACAAGCAATTCATGCAAACTCATCAGTGTTATTTCTCTAAAACTGTAACCATATTTCATATCATTCACTATCAATTATTGAGACACCAGGAGTGTGTCCACTCCCTAGGGTGTAATCAATATTGAAAACCCTTTCATGACTCGACATCGAAAAAGTGTGCACCCTTTCCTGGTGTGTTCCATGTAGGCCCCATTCATACTCAAGCAATCGGTCATCATGGAAATAAAGTCAAAATATGTTCTTCATATGGAACTTTAATAATTTGACATGTGTATTCTTAGCAAGAGTCACAGAACACTTATCCATTTGCTGACGCAGTATTCCTTCATTAAGGAGGAATGGGGCTCCCTTTTCTGAGTTGACAGTCCCTCGGTTAGCCATCCCAACTCCTCTTTACATTTCATATCCACACATGTCTTACCGACATAATTTATACCATCTCACTCATGTTGCTTACCAAACATGTAGTGCAGATGAGACATTTTCAAAATGCCCAATGGAGTTTCACCTGAAACCCATTTCCAAGATAAGGGAAAACCTTCCCATGAAGTTTGGCTCCCGTAGGCCATCACACATGGTCTTCCTGCAGTGTGTACCCCTGGCACATTCATCAAATAGCCAAACAATCAATCATTATCTGATAATACAATCCAAATTGATTGTTCCATAACCAAGAAATAACATTAGTAATCAAATTCAATAGGAATTTGTAATTCTGTCTACTACATAAATTAGTTTGCTTGGCAACAAGGTGATCATCAATTTTGGGTCTCTTGTAAGCAGCACCACTATGCCCATTATAATTTTATGCTTAATAGCATAATACGAATAGCCACTTACAATGCGTCCTCCTAACACAATGTTATGCAAGCCAATAGTGATTAGCAGTTGTCAGCAATTTCTTAAATCCGAAATTCACAACTCAAATTTAACAACCCATTATGCATACCAACTATTTTCACAGCCATGAGACTCTTCTCATAAGGTTTGGCTCTTTCACATGGCAGATTTTGGTCCTTGTCATGGTCTTACTCTCGTTTCCATGCTCTAAATAATCTACCTGAAACCTGAGCTTCAATCAACCAAACACTTGGTAAGTCTAGATGCATATAACCTTTTCATTGCTGCAACCATCACTGAAGCATTTTCAGAATTTATAAAATTCAAATACTTTCAGTTGTTAATCACATCAATATTACCAAACTCATTTACTTCACGCAATCATTATCATACTAACATTTTGCAACGTATAGTCACATCATTCATGCAATTAAATGAAATGTTTAGATACTCCTTACTTCACAAGCGTATCATTTGTACCACCTTGGTCTTCCATAGAGCATTTCTGACAGCCGATTGATCATGATTATCCTCTTTATGCACTTACTATCCTGCATTCATAACAGCCTTTGAAATGGTTCCTGAATTGTCATCAATTCATCATTTCAACCATTAGTTATTCATAATATCACATGCACTCACCTCAATGCATTCATGAAATGCATCACAATATTTGGACCTACACTTATGCAATCAGTCATTCACACCCTTCATATGCATCCATTCAATGCATGAATACAAGATTTATTCATATTTTTAAGGCATATCCATTCAATGCTACCTTGCATTGATTCAGGAATACTATGCATTCAACATACCATGCATGGCCTAACCATGACTACTTCGTATGGGATGCATTACTATAATCAAGACTAGTAGTACTTACTTTCCTTGAGCTACTAAGCTCAGTCAACATATACAGGCATGACACCTTTCTATATTCAAATATCCACATGGTATGAGGTCTCTTACCTTTACCACTCCTTGGAATTTGTCATAATCAAACTCTTACCTTCATGGGTCCTACTTACACCCTTGACATGACCAATTTGGTTGGTCCTTTGCAGGAGATTGTAGAATTTGTTCACCAACTTTTGTTTATGGACTTGTTTCCTCCTTTCTTTCTCCAGAGGGTTTCCAGTCACATTCATCAGCATCAGCAACATATTCAGCTAGGTCCATGTCGTCGTTGGTTTTTCCACTAATGCCAACACCAATGCAATGATTATCATTAGTGGCTCATTATAAATGTATAATCCTTACTATCTTATGTATGCAAAGAATATCCTCATACATTTCAGCTATAAAACTTAGGAAATGTAGTTATAATCAGCAAGATAGGTTTTAAGGAAACTTCCCTTTTCAAGTCCTTCATCCTTGCATGGAACTCCTCTTCCACAAAGCAGCTGGTTAGCCTTCATAGTCCTTGCTACCTCTGGGCATGCAATTTTCCAGATTTGTCCATTTGATAACAGTGGCCGTCATTAGCACTTTGCTGCTCCATGCTCAGATTCTGGTAACTTTCCCTTGTTCCCTACTGAATAAGATTTCCAACGCCTATCCACATGCTTCATTCTGACCTTGGGTGTGAAAATCACACTACTTCTAAAATGACCATTTTCACCAAATCTTTGCACTTTTACACACAAATATATTTTGGTCTGGGTGCCAACTTCAACCATCTGTAGGAGCAAGTCTAGAGATTCTAGAAAACTTTTCTATCGGGCAAAGTCAATGCATACAACGAGGAACACTCAGTAACTTGCGGATCTCATTTATGATGCACCATTCATCTTTTATGAATTCTAGGTTTGACAAATTTGCCCAATACACAAAATTTTCCTTTCACCAGAACGACTGTCTCAGGGGACGACGGGGGTCAAGGGGGCTTGCGCAAAATTTGGCGCATAAGATCGCTGCCACTTTCTCAGTTTCAGCCCTAAAATTTACTGAAAAACAACTGAAAATCCCAATGAATAACAATCGAAATCTACTGGAAAAATCCCACGAAAAACTCAAATTTTCCCTGTGCAGAATCGGGTCTCATTTCATCTATCAATCTGATGTTTCGGCAGTCAAAACAACTAACTTCTCTGTTGTTCATCAACAATCAGATCTGCTAGGCACTATCGTGTTGGCAATTGGATCTTCTAACCCTTCGGAAGGATAGTCCTTTAGACAGCCGCAACGGTGGATGTTCAATCCACTAACCATCGTTGATGGCTAACGACTCCAGGACTTAGAAAAATTTTCGAATTTTTCCCTTTTTCTCTTCCTATTCACCACTTTGATATTCTTTTCATCGGCGATATAGTTCCATCAACAGCCGCAATGATGGAACATGATATTCGATCTTCTTCCGATTGGCGGCACAACCTAATCGGTATCGGCAGTCTTTTCTCATCGGCAGGCTAGTGCTTTTGGCTTCCGAAACGGTGGCACACAAAACACTTATCTTCCTCCGATGGCCGATGTTTTGTTACTTAGAAAAAATTTTAAAATTTCTTTACGGCATCAGTGGTTGGAGGCCTTACCCATCGGACACGTAGTTGTTTAGCCATCCGCAACAGCGGTGCTCGATCAACTATTTTCCGCCGATGATTTTTAACACTTACGCCAAATTTCAAAACTTTCCTACTCTCGACAATCAGATCCACTAGCACTGCTACATCAGCGTTTTAGTCCCTTCGGCAGCCGCAACGGCGGACTGACAACTGCTAAATTCTTCCGCGGTGTCGATGACCCCATCATCTATTTTCTGCCGACGGACATCGCACTCTTAGAAAATTTTCAAAATTTTCCCTCCAATTGTCCTCCATCGGGTATACTTCCGCCTAGCTCCTCCGCTACATCGGAACTCTTTCCCACTAAATGCTCCGATGAGCCAACTGTTCCAACACTTAGACAAATTTTTGAATTTTCCATTCATTCCCTGATTTATGTTGGGAAAAAAGAAATACTGCTTCTGTCCCTGTATCTTCGTGGTCCCTTCAGGCCCATACTACAACATGAGCTCTAATACCACTCTGTCACGTCCCCATCCCTCCAACCGGCGAACAGGACATGACCATGGCATTAACCATCTGGGATACTAGCCCCATGAACATGTAAAATTCACGAAAAATGCTGAACAAAAATGCTGAAAACAAGATGCATTGAAGTGGAACATACGCAGATGCAATCATCTATCATACACAGCTACAATTATCTATTAGACACAGCGAAATCAACATACATTCATACAAGAATTCACTCAACATGTCCATCATAATTATTAACAGTAAATATGGTTGCAGAAGTAAAAATGGACAAGATCACTTATCTTAGAAAGAACTCGTTCTACAACCAGCTACGTCATTGCAACGTTCCACCCAACCATAGGCCAGCGTGCTCCTTAATCTCTCAGCAACGCTGCCACCCCCGAGCTGGGCATGATTCTCCAAGGAATAAGGAAACAAGTAGACTTACACATAGCCAAGGATACAAAAAACAGCAAGCCAACACAGTTGGGTTTATCGGGCCATCAACAAATTGTCCAAGCCAACACAGTCCGAAGACCAACCACTGCATACACGCAGCAAAACAAGCGGTTCACATTCCCGGCGGTGAAATATGAATCCTGAGTCGTTATTGGCCCTATCGTGGCCAAAACGTCTCCATAGTAGCCACATCAAACCCAAAACGAAAGAGAACCCTCATCAAACCACAAATCGTCGGGAAAATAGTAACCCCAATCTCAACATTGAAGAAATGGGAAATACATAGCCCCCACAGTAGAAATCATGAATGGCTACTTCACAGGGACATCGTGGATGGCAGAAAATGGCTCACTAAGAGTCCACAGCGGACCCAAATGTAATTGAACACCACAGCCAACAAAAACGTGAGGAAAACAACAGCCCCGTTCTCACAATGAAACAACGGGAAATTTACACAGCCCAAAAATGGAAGAGAGATCAGACTGTCAGCATGGAAAGGAGGAAAGCATACATAGGAAGATCGTGGTTGACCGAGAACGGTTTATCCAGCTCTCTATGTGAGGAAAAATGCTGAACAATCCTGTGCATGAGGAGAGCAATGCAGAATCCCCAAATCACAGTTTAAACCAATAGAAAAACAAAATCATGGATAAAACCACGGCTATATCACATACACAGGGGAAATTGTGCCCATGAGGCCACTCTTCCAGCGCATTGCATGCACAAAACCAAAAGAGAACTCCGACTAGTGCATGAGGAAAAATAGAACATCTCTTTGTGTGAGGATCCCCCAATTCCCCAGACCACCATCATGAAGGTTAATACCATGCCAACTACCTGCGTGAGGGAATGAGCCTGCTGGTGGAGTGTGCATGTGGGCAATGACTGATAGTCCTGCCACACACCATTACCCAGCAAAAAATTATTCCAACTAATCAATAGAAGTTTTTAATGTGGTAGCTGACTGATGAGACAAGGAAAGGTGAGTGAGTCAAAAGGGTGGGTGACAACTAAATGGGTTTAACATCTGACACATGGCTTTTCCCCATTGGCTCAAGGTTTAATAATTCCCCCTCCTTATCCTTAGGAAAATCATGCCCTTTTCATTTTAACGTTGCACCGCCGTAGCTGGCTGTAGGTTTATTTTAATTGATGTGCGTATTTACATGATGCCAAACTATAATGTGCCATATAGCATGATATACCATCGGCAACTATCCCTATTTCCGAAACATACACAACCAAATCGATGGTGGGGCTTTTTCCTTTAGCTCCTCACCACGATTAATTACATTATATACATCATGCAAACAGGGTCAAAACCGGGGTGTTACAATTATCCTAATAAATCCAATTGTGTTGGCTTGGATGAGTTGTGTATCCTTGGCTATGTGTGAGCCTGCTAGTTTTCCCTTATTCATTGTGGAATCATGCCCAGCTCTGGGGTGGCAGTGTTGCTGAGTGATTGATGAGCACACTGGCCTATGGTTGGGTGGAACATTGCAGCAACGTAGCATGTTGTGGGACAATATTTTGTTAATGATAAGTATCTCTTATGTTAAATCTATGCACTTATATTTGATTTATAAATATGATAAACATGTTAATATATTGAATAAAATATAAAAGCTTCCGCTGGATATTGAATGTTGATGCATCTGTGTATGTTTATTTCAAATTCATTTTTATTATACATGTTCATGGGGCTTAGTAAGCCTGGGGTTGATAGCTAACAACTATGTTAGTCATGTCCTATTCTTCAAGTAGAGGGGTGGGGACATGACATCACCAAAACAGTGAATATGGTCTTCAATGGACTCAACATCATCTTCAACAGCAACATAGTTTTCATGGAAGGGTGGTTGTATTGGCTGATCATTTGGATTTTTGGGATTCCTCACATCCCTCTGTCTGATATGTGGAGGTGGGGGAGGGTTAGGTCTTCTAAATTTAGGGTTCTTTATCTAAGGCTCATTTGGTTCTCTATTCACTTGTTGGATTTCTATAGTTAGCCTATCCATTAACTTTTCCATTTGTTTCATCATCATATCAAATTTCATATCACTTAAAGAAGTAGCAGTAGAGGTAGAAGGTACAATGTACATGTTCTTTTTTAACTTTCCTTGTTTCTTCTCTATGTTTTATTTTCCCACTATCCATCATATTTGTCTCTACTTCTATGGCATCTTGGAACATGGTAGGGAGACTTGCTGATTTTCTTTCTCTTATTAGTAAGGAAAAATCACCATCAAAAGCATTGACATAATGGAGTTTAGCAGAGACTACAAGGGGTTTAATATCAGCTGGAATGAAGTTGTACACCCTCATAAATCTACCGAAAAACTCATGGATAGGCTCAAACGCTCCCTTATTAAGACCATTGTATGGATAAACCACCTGCAAAGGGCTTCTCTTATCATCCCATCTTTCTAGGAAGGAGTTTTGGAAAGATGCAAAGTTGGCAATGGACCTAGTAGGTAGATATTTGAACCACTTATTTTCCTTCCCTGATAGGATTTCTGAAAATAACCTTATATTTGCATCGTGATAATGCACTTCCTCCAAGTCAATGAAATCTTCAAATCTATCCACATGATTTCTAGCTGTGAAGCTACCCTCCCCATCATACAAGTTAATTCTCTGGGCGTAATTTAGGCAAAGGTCATGTAATACAGTGGGAAAGGAAAAATGGGCAAACCTAGCAACCATTGGTATAGGTGGATGTGGAACAAGAGGAAAAATTTGAAAAGGTGGAGGGGCTTGGAAAACTGGTGGGATATGAGGCTGAAATTTTTGAGTGGCAATATTTCTTACACCAGTTCCCCCAGATTTTTGAAGGTTCTTCCAAAGATTGTCAAGAAGATATGACTCTAACTTACTAGGATTCAGTTTTGTGTCTTTCAAGTCATATTCTGATTTAGACTTTAGTAAATATCCTTTAAAATTGGTTTCCCACACAAAATCTTGAATGCTATGAAAATATTGAGTACATGAATTTTCAAATTGAGGAATATCAAGTAGACCATTTCCTTTACTTCTAAATAGTATATTAGGGTTATCCACACCTTTTAAGATTTCAATGTTAGGATTACCTTGTGTATGTGGCCTCTTGGAAGCTAGGATGCCTTCCGCTATTTGATCAGAACCAATGTGGAGTTTCCAAGGGAAAAAGATAACCTATCTGAAATGTTGGAGTCTTTGTTTGCCCACATAAACCCTTTCTTCTTCGAATCTTTGTTGTTTCTCCTAGGGATGATTTTTATTTCATTCCCCAGTAGCATCGTTAGTTTGTTAGCACTCAGAATTACACCCAAGGTCGTGGAGAGTGAATCCCAAGGTAATAGTAGAACCAATTTAGGAAAGGACATCTAGCTTCTACCTTTCCAAAGAGGGATCTCTCACAAATTTATATAAGGGCCAAAATTAAAGATAAAACAAATTCATAATTAGAGATGGTTGAAACAGGGTAAGCACAATTGGGCTATCGAGTCACAAATTATAGATGGATTACATAATATTTTGTAGGTGAAGATACATATAGGCAAGGTAGCATCCAGTTACAATAAAATAGTTGTTGGTATGGTGATAAAGACAGAACATGAACATCCAATTGACAAAGAGCATCTACAAGATGAATTCTACATCAATTTTGGAGGGAAAGGCTTTGGTGGATACCTGGAAAACAATAGTCAAAGAATACAAGATGAATTTTGAGCTATTATACAGTTATTCCAAGCCTGAACAAGACATAATGGTTGGATTAACAAGAATACATGCACAAAGGAAAGAAAGTAAGATACTGTAAGCTATGAATCACACCGGAATCTGTGAAACAACAACAAGCATTCAACTCTATAACTTTATTAGCAAAAACCTCAATAAAGAATAACACAAAATTCTCAGGGGTTCCAACCCCTTTTCCCTCTATGGAGGGTATATTTATATCTTCCTAGACCCTTGAGACCAACCTCGAAACAAGGTAAAAACAATTTCAGTATAATGATGAAAATCGTAACAAACAATGATATGGAAGATCCACCATGATCATGAAATCAAACAAAAAACACATACAGGAGCGCATATGATGAATTGGTTGAGGAATTTTGATAGTAGGGATGTTGAAAATGACCCTTTTGAGGGTTCCCACCATGCCTTGTGATGTTTTTCTCCATATCTATAATTTACCAGCACAAACCATTTTGGATAGTAGGTCTCATACTGAGATTCTTTTGACAGTGCTGGTCTATGGTCTGCAGAATGTGAACGACGGGCTGATAGTATTTCTAGTTTCAATTCTGCATTTGCCGCCTCTGCATCATCCTTTCTACCTTTATGTTTTCCACACCATCGATCTGCGTCATATCTACTTTCAACCATTTATCTAAGGTTTGCGAGAGACCCAAAATATATTCAAAATCCTACTCTTTCCGACTTCCAACCTTCAAATTTACCTTTACCTTTGTGATCAATCTGGACCATTGATTTGGATGCGGATGGCTTCTGGACTGTATATCTAGTGGATATCAGGAAACAAAACTTCACCTTTTCACGCCCAAACCCTTTATCTTTCCATTTTTTGGTATCCACCTTTCTTCCTTATTTCTGAATTGTTGATTTAGTCTGGCTTCATCTTTGACTGTCCGATCCTGGATAGTGGAAATCCGAA
Organism: Pseudotsuga menziesii; assembly: GCA_001517045.1. Lineage (NCBI taxonomy): Eukaryota > Viridiplantae > Streptophyta > Pinopsida > Pinales > Pinaceae > Pseudotsuga > Pseudotsuga menziesii. The sequence continues at coordinate 923,034 of LPNX010058144.1, forward strand.
ATTGGGATTATGAATCCTGGAGACCAAAACTTATCCTTTCCTAGATTCTGACTTTTGCATCCCGTGCTTCCTTCTTTCAGCACTATTGATCTAGGGAGGAAACATTATGGGCCATTGGATCTATATGGCGGAAGGAGGAAGTCAGATTTAACACTTTTTGTAACTAAACCTTACCCTATCCCATACTTTCGATCCCGATTTTCCTTGTGCGGGAATGGTTCCTGGCCTTTGATATTTTATGCGGTGCATCTAGACCATCCATCTCTTGTCAACAATTTCTCCTAAGGATGGATTTCCCCATTCAAGAACATTTCAAGGTAAAAAATTCACAATTCCTTCAAGTTTTTCACATTCTTACTCTAAAAATCCCCCTTCCAACACCTGCACAACTTCATCAACGATCTTAAGGGTCATATGATATGAAAAGTTTCAACCCTATTTCTCCTTTTGATGGAAAATCCATTCACAAAAAAATTAGCACATAAATGGTGCTAACATTTTCCTTCCAAGAAGTAACAAATTCTAGACATCCTTGCAACATCTTCAATTGTCACATCTTCTAGTAAATTATTCAAAACTTTGTTTCTTTTATGTGGGAAATATTTGTAGAAATGTGTACCTTAACATCACCATTATTTCACTATTGTAGGTAATAATTTATTTTCTACATAAGTAGCTTGTTTGTTCCCACTTTTGGATAGTAAGTTTGACTAAAATTTACTCCTAGCAAAAATTTTGTTGTTTGTAATGGTGTTATTTTGTTTTCGGTAAGCGCATGGATTAAATCCTTTATTATTTCTATCTAAAAATGATTTACACTTTTCCCTATTTGTATTTATGTTTTTTTACCTATGTTTATTGTGCTCATAAGAAAACCTATCCTTGTACAATGCTTCATCTAGAGTTTTAGGTGGATTAAAATCAATTTTATCTCGAAAGTAGGGTGAATGAAAACCTAGAAACTATTGAATTTTAACTTTTTTGCCCCTCATTTAAGGAACATAATGAAGCAATTCAAGGAGAAAATTAATATGATTATCCATAGTCACATAAGCCATTTTATGTTCATGAAATTCTTTAATATTTCTATCAAATAATCACTCATACATGTACCTGTCTTGGAACATCGTTTTAAAGCTTCCCGACTTAACCTTTGATTCTTTCAAATTCTTGGTAAATTTTGAATTTGACTACCACCAAGAATACTTCCCATTTAGGTTGTAAATAGATAAGTGAGATTTATCTTGCTTGTAGAATCATTATACCTTAAAGTATTTGGAGATCCCCAACAACCACTTTTGAACTTTCTCACTCGAGTCTCATTCACCATCAAAGGTTGTGGCTTTAATTTTCTAGAATTTCCATTGTAGCAATCCTCTTCTAAAAGGATTATGTTTCTTTCAATTGGGAGAGGATAAATGAGTTTTCCACCAACTATTCTTGTAATAGGGTTTCTTTTCATATGATGAGCTAGAGTCTAACATGGACTTAGCTTCTTTTTCAAATGCTTGGGTTCTATATATTTTCTCATGGTTAGGGCCCTTTATGATGTTACTAAATGTGTGGATAGTTTTCTTCTTGTGTTTAATTTTTGTCAATGTTTGGAATAAAAAAACGTTCACTTTTTATTTTCCTTTCCTGTCTTTCATGTTGTCATCCTTGAATATTTGAAATTCTGGATTTAAACTCTAGATAATTTTCAATAATTCTGAAGGTGTGACAATTCTTTGGCTTTTATTTGACTTGGCATATAGTGGCTCCTCTTGAGGTGGCGAGTTAATGTTTCCTTGCTTACTCGAAGCTATTTAAGCACTCATTTTGTTATTAATTTTTTTAGTTTTATTTTCTTGGGTTTCATATTTCATATATAATTTATTATTGTTGTGTCAAGGCTTCTCAAGTCCACTCAAACCCAACTCTGTTTCTTGCAGTGTTTATTACCAAGTTAAATAGATTAAATTTCGGTTTCCTAAATTGTTTGGAAATTCTAGTTGTGTTTATCTTAGAAGTGACATTTATCTTCTGAATATGTAATCTGATGTGTAGAAAACAAAAATATTTTTAAATCATCATGTAAATATGCAATTAATTAAAAAGACACAACCAGCTATGTTAATGCAACAATAATGAGATGGGGCATGCTTCCAAAGGATGGGGGGGGAATATTTAACCTTTAAGGGCTAATGGGGAAAATCAAAATGCCAAAGAGAGAACCCACCAAACTGCCAACTACCTTTCTTGTCTTATTCACCCAATCATTTATTATTTCCAAAGGTTGGTTGAGTTGGTTACTGCATGGGATGGGCAAGGTATGACAACCCAAAATTCAAATTGGAGAAGCCTTCAATTTTTGTGAAACACGTTTTGACTCCTTGGGTAAGTAAAAACCCAAAAACGTATGCATTTCTATGATGCTTTCATGTTTTTCATATTTTCCTCACCATTTTTCCGTCATGTGAGCTCTCTCAGGCATTTAGAACTTCCTACATGTGAAAAAATTCATGTTTTTTGTTGTTACCTCATTTTGCTGATGCTGGGAAATCATTTTTTTTGGTGATTATACATGGCTGATTTTCCTTCCCCACGTTTTGTTTCATTTTCCCCACAGTTTCGAAGATAGAAATCATTTTTTGGAAATACCCAGTAACGGGAAGAAGAGACCCACAATTTTGGGTGTTGTTGAGTCTAGTTTGGCCACGTTAGGGCCAAAACATCCTTGGAAATCGAATTGATATTAAGGGGTTGTTTTACCCATCCTGACAATTCATTTTTGTTTCCCATACTATTTTTATTCAAACCCAAAAATCGTATTGTGTTGTGGGTGCATATTTTGGCCTTGGCCAGCATTGAATTGGGAGTGGAAAGTGGTTCTAAGTATGCTTGATAAACTAGTGTGTGTAGGAGTTTCACAGACAGATCTAGTGGGTTGTCTTTCTTCTTTGCACCCCGTGAATGGCACTGGAAGGGAAGGCATAGACCGAGATACTGTACAACAGAGAAGGGGATGCTTCCTTTTGTTGGGTGTGTGTGGATGTCTTAGAAGTCATGATAGTTCTAGTGCAGGTGTCCATAGCTCTTGGATTGAGCTCACTATCTTAGCATCCAACCTTTCCAGCTCCCTGTTATCCTGATAAACCCAACTTTGTTGGCTTGGATGAGTTGTGTATCCTTGGCTATGTGTGAGCCTGCAAGTTTTCCCTTATTCCTTGTGGAATCATGCCCAGCTCGGGGGTGGTAGTGTTGCTAAGTGATTGATGAGAAGACTGGCATATGGTTGGGTGGAACCTTGCAGCAACGTAGCTGGTTGCAGGACAATCTTTTGTTAATGATAAGTATATCTTATGTTAAATATCTGCACTTATATTTGATTTATAAATATGATGAACGTGTTAATATGTTGAATGAAATATAAATGCTTCTGTTATATATTGAATGTTTATGCATCTGTGTATGTTTATTTCCAATTCATTTTTATTATACATGTTCATGGGGCTTAGTAAGCCTGGGGTTGATAGCTAACATCTATGTTAGTCGCGTCCTATTTTTCAAGTAGAGGGGTGGGGACGTGACATCACCAAAATGGTGAATATGATCTTCAATGGACTCAACATCATCTTCAGCAGCAACATAGTTTTCAGGGAAGGGTGGTTGTATTGGTTTATCATTTGGATTTCTTGGATTCCTCACATCCCTATGTCTGATATGTGGAGGTGGGGGAGGGTTAGGTCTTCTAAAGTTAGGGTTCCTTATCTAAGGCTCATTTGGTTCTCTATTCACTTGTTGGATTTCTACGGTTAGCCTATCCATTAACTTTTCCATTTGCTTCATGATCATCTCAAATTTCATATCACTTAAAGAATTAGCAGTAGAGGTAGAAGGTACAATGTACATGTTCTTCCCTAACTTTCCTTGTTTCTTCTCTATGTTTCATTTTCCCAATTTCCATCATATTTCTCTCTACTTCTATGGCATCTTGGAACATGGTAGGGAGACTTGCTAATTTTCTTTCTCTTATTAGTAAGGAAAAATCACCATCAAAAGCATCGATATAGTGGATTTTAGCATAGACTACAAGGGGTTTAATATCAGCTGGAATGGAGTTGTACACCCTCATAAATCTACTAGGAAACTCATGGATAGGCTCAAAATCTCCCTTATTAATACCATTTTATGGATAAACCACCTGCAAAGGCAACCCACAAAAAAGGTGTTCCCCTCATTCTGTTCTCTCTCTCTCTCTCTCTCTCTCTCTCTCTCTCTCTCTCCCCCCTCCCCCCCCACCCTGCACTACTCAATTGAGTGAATTTGTGTCTAAATAAGAACCATAAATCCTCTATTTATACACATTGAGAAAATTGACTTTTACCATAATCAAGTCAGCTCCACTAAACTGTCTCGGCCGACTTCACCTTGGAAGACTCAAAAAAATATATTATATTATTCATTAGGGTACTAATGGCTTGAATTAAAATGGAGTCTTGAATTCATGAATCTATCATGACCAAATACAATAGTAACACCCTATTGAAAGAATAGTAACACCTCCCTTGGGTTATATTCGAAGTTACAATATTTCAAAACTCCCCCTTAATGAGAAAGTTATTCTACTTACAACTTCATCTTGGACTATATCAGAAAAGACAGACAATAATTCCAATAGTACATTGAGGTAATACATCTATATGGAATAGGAATTTTTCACAATTAGTAACTTGAACGATTACTCTTCATCTTCTGCATCACATGATCACTTGATCCTTTTGCAGCAACACTTCTACCTTTCGATCCTTCATAGAAACACTTCGATCTTCTGATCCTTTGTAGTACTTTGATCCTTTGGAGAAACACTTCGATCTTCTTGATCCTTTGCAGAAACACTTCTATTTTCTCAATCCTTTGTAGAAGCACTTCGATCTTCGCCATCATTTGTAGCAACACTTTGATCTTCTCGATCATTTGCAGCATCACTTTGATCTTCTCGATCCTTTGCAATAACACTTTGATATTCTCGATCCTTTACAGTAGTACTTTGATCTTCTACAGTAGCCTTTCAATATTATTGATCCATTGTAGCAACATTTTGATCCTTTTGATCCTTTTGCAGTAGCACTTCGATCCTTTTGATCCTTTTGCAGTAGCACTTCGATCCTTTTGGTTGTACTTTGATCTACTTGATCCTTCATCATCGTGCTACTTGTAGTACACATGATCTATTTGTGGGATGATTAATCCCGATCACTTTAGGACCTAAATCCAAGGATGATGTAATCCTCCATTGGAATGATCCATGAAATCAACCAGTTTAATTGTCTACAACTAAAATTAGATCTTGACCGCACCCAGTTCTGGCCCTATTGTCTATGAGGACTCATCATAGACCATCCATACAACACATGTTAGTTTTTTATCATTCAAGCAATATGATATAGGATCTTATCGGAGAGAATAACATGCATAGAAAAAATCACAAGAGACAAGAGACACAAAGAATTTTCCTCGAGGAAACCATAAAGGAGAAAACCATGCAAGTTCCACAGAGATAGAATGGGCACCAATGGCAACAATAAAACCCAAAAACAAAAAAGATGATCTCCACTGCTTGTTCTCTCTCACACACTTGAGGGAGCTTCTCCTCTCTCACTCATGCATCCCAGTGAGTGAGTGTGTGTGTGATAAATAGAGAGGCTCACTCTCTATTTATATTCTTTCATTCACTTAATGTCCACTTTAACATGTTGACCCCACTTAACAATTAATTACTAGGGCCGACATCTCTAGAAGATTCTAATAACCCTAGCACCCCACAATTGTGGGTACTTTTCCCTCCAATCAACAAGGAGGGTTAGCCTTGACACAATTGTGGGAACTATTTCCCCGACTTACAATGGAGGGTTAACCTCAATGACTTTACATGACTAGTTTACATTATTGAATCTCCTGATTGAAACATCGAGGCATGACATTACTCAGTTTCATTATAGGTACTTCCCAGAATAAACATTGGGGTAAAATACATAAGATATACAAGTGAATACATTTCAAAGTTACAAATACATCAAAACTCCCTCTTAACTAGGAAGGTATTCTCTTGACACAATTTATCAGCACAAGTCTTCTTCTCCATATCATCTGGATCATCATCAAGTCATCTTCATATTCAAGTCATATTCATCTTCAAGTCATCTTCATCGTCAAGTCATCTTCATTTTCAAGTCATTTTCATCAAGTCTAGATCATCACTGAATCATCATCGAGTCTGGATCATCACTTGATCTCAAGCATCACTCGATAATTACTTGATTTGGATCATCACTAGATCATCATCAAGTCTATAACATCACTTGATCTAGATCATCATTCAATCATCATCATCATCACTGCTTCCTCTATCTCAATCAAATGGTGCTATCTCTTCATTCTTCTCATCACAAGAAGTTATACAGATCCATCCCTTTTTCATGTTGGTTGTAGGCCTAGCCTCCATGTAGGTCTTCATCGATAGAACCAGCACTTTTTCATGCTGGATGCATATCTACAGAGCCAGTCCTTTTTCATACTAGATGTATTCCTCTATAGAGACAACCCCTTTTTCATGCTGGATGTATCATCACAGAGCCAAGCCTTTTTCATACTGGATGTGGCACCAACACAGAACCATTCCTTTTTTCATAATGGATGTGCCATCACAGAGCCAATCCGTTTTCATACTGGATATGGAATCTACACAGATCCAGTCCTTTTTCATAGTGGATGTGGAATCTACACAAAGCCAATCCTTTTTCATACTGGATGTGCCATCATAGAGCCAGTCCTTTTTCATACTAGATGTGGCATATACACAGAGCCAGTCCTTTTTCATACTAGATGTGGCATTTACATAGAGCCAGTCCTTTTTCATATTGGATGTGTCATCACAAAGCTATCCCTTTTCCATGTTGGATGTGGTATCATCACATATATCTAACCATGGAAGGAACCAATCCTGTCATCATGTCACAGCTCTTACATCTAACCATGGAAGGAACCAATCCTCTCACCATGTCGAAAAGGCACAACACTTACATCTGACCATGGAAGGAACCAATCCTCTCACCATGTCAGAAGGGCACAACACTTACATCTGACCATGGAAGGAACCAATCCTCTCACCATGTCAGAAGGGCACAACACTTACATCTGACCATGGAAGGAACCAATCCTCTCACCATGTTAGAAGGGCTCAACACTTACATCTGACCATGGAAGGAACCAATCCTCTCACCATGTCAGAAGGGCTCATGAAATCATCAGTTCCCCTTGGAAGGAACCTCGATCTGGAGTACACCAAGCTTCTCCCTGAAGTACTCAAACTTCACTCTGGCCATTTCTAGCATAGAATCACATAAGGGATGATTACGTCCAATGATAACCTGCGAGCTTTTCCAGGACCGATTACATTTTAGGACAACCTATAGGACCATTTACATCTAAGCAACCTATGAGCTTCACTAGGATTTAGCTTAGACAAATTGTCTCACCAGCTATGCTAGAACTCCCTCTTTCGAGAGATGATGATCTGGATCACAAAATGGAGCTTCACTGCTCCTCTCTGCATCATACCAAAATGCAGGTTAGATCAATCAAATCAAATAGCATTTTTCAAAAGAAACATACTACGTCCCAAATATCAAGTGGCAACATATTTTGCCTCAGTTGTGCTCAATGCCATGTAGGAATCCATCCTTCCAAACCAAGAGATCACACCTAATATCATACTAAAGTAGCACCTCAAAGTGCTCTTCTTTTCAATGGAACTGCCCGCCCAATATGAATCCACATAACCCTCCAAGTTAATCTTCTGATTCTTATCATACTTGAGCCCATACTCAACTGTACCCTTCAGGTATGTCACTACATGCTTCGCGACCATCAGGAGAACATGTCTCAATGTGTTCAGAGCAAAGAAAATATCTGGTCTCGTATTCATCAGGTACATCAAGGAACAAATCATCTGATGATACATCATGGCATCAATCGACTCTGATGAAGCATCACTCAATGGCTTTAGGTTTGATGCCATAGGTGTGGTCATGGCCTTGCGGTCCATCATCCTAAACCTCTTCAGGATCTCTACTGCATACTTCCCTTACCCCTGGTATATTTTTCCACACCTCCATGCCTAAAAATTACTACATCATATCCAAGTTCTTCATCTCGAACTCGGAAACAAGTCTCCTTCTTGCAACTTTATTGAGTTCCTCTTTTCTATTAGGAACAAGTCATCGACATATAATAGGAGCATCACTAGTATTCCACCTTCAATCTTAACAGCTAGAATCAGCTTTACTCTTAGTAAATCCTAGATTCATTAGTAATCTATCCATCCAGTCATATCATGTCGAACCTCAGGATCTTCTATAGTCACTCCCTCTGAAGCGAAGCATCATTCTCCCTTTGTCTTTTGTACTCTATGCATTGAAGCATTCTGTATTGGAGTGACAAGCAGCTTCCTCTGCTACTGATATTCTATGTATCCATCTAGGGTCACCGGATACCAATATCCTCTATCTGGAACCTTTTCAAAAGTTCTTCTTGCACACATCTGTGAGCTTTTCATCCTCTATAAACTTTCATCTTCAACATGTAGCAAAGGTTAAGACCTTCATCACTCTAGCTGATCTTCAAGATCCTCATGTATGCGTTATCCCATGGGTTTCTTCTGAGCTCATACAAGGCCTTATTTCATTTGCACACATGATTCTACATATCATGTGTATTTCTAGTGGTTGCAAATGTCTCTCCATAGTCTATGCCTCGTGCTACAAATATTGCCTTGTATCCCATGATGTTTCCATCTACTACATGATGGAACTATGAACTTCTCTTCAGGTCTCGATACTACATCCTACACATCATTCTTCTTGAACTAGTACACTCCTTCCCTTTCTTATTAGCTACTTCTTGAAAGGTTCCTCATCAATGACGTCGCTGCATTCATCATATTATTCTTCTTTCTTGGATTATTTCTCGAACTGTGATCACTTGTTCTTCGGAACAAGTCTCATCCTTCCTTTCTTTTAGGTGATTGTACATGATTTTTCCTACAAGTCAAATGCATTTGTATCGTTAGAAACATTTCATAATGCATATTCATAATGGAAAAATTCATATGCATAAAGATATGATCATGCAACTATTTTAGCCAATACAACATTCATCCATATCTCAATGAAACTTTCTAGATTCCTTCCATCTCTACCATGACATCATTGATATTGTGCACTAATCCAATATGTCAGCAAACAGGTTTCATTCTAGATAAGTAGCAATGGAGAGTTGTATCGCACCATGAGCTACTTACCCATAACATGCATAGCAGTAGTATACTATCATTAATGCAAATATTCTATCATGCATAGTACATCAACTGAATATAAACAAATGCATAACAAAACAATGACAATTGAGTACTTATCCTTATTTGTTTCATGGCTAGAATCCTTCTTTCAGCTTCATCATCTTCTTCATCTATAATAGAATCATTTATTATCCAAATGATCAATATGGATAAGATTCTCTTCATGAATTGATTTCTTCATATTCCTCATCGCTTGAGGTATCTTCTTTGAATCGTGAAATTTTGATCTTCAGTTGCTCCCATCTTCGTTTCTCTTATTATGAATCGATCTTCTGCTTGTGTGTGCTCTTCCTAGAGTCTGCTGAAACAAATCACCTCATTTGGCACAAATTCCTTGAATGAATGAATCCCATGCTCCTGAAAGGCCACTCAAGGTGGTTATCACAACTTCTTCATTCTCCATTTCTTCTTCTACCGCTTTAGGTTGTTCTTTGACTTGAGAGACCCTTGTAAAGTATGACTATATGGTCTTAGTATTCTAGATCTTCACATTCTTCAACTGGTTTCTTGAAGTCATATTTTGATTTATGTTTTTCCCTTTAAATATCTTATTCAAGGAATCAAACATATCTTTCGGTGTATTTAGGGAAGACACTTATAGTATAAGGTGATCCTCTATTGAATCAGCAATGACCTTCTTGGCCATTACGAAGTTCTTCTTGTGTAAGGATTTTAACCTCATCTCCCTCTGGAAATGGAACCTATTTACTTATGTAGGTGTCCAATTCATTTCCTTCAATAACTAGTGAGATCCTATACTTCCATGCTTGTAATTTGTCAGCCTCACCAAGATTTTCATCAAGATGGTGTGATTAGTCATCTTGAAATGAGAACCTCAACTGTAAATAGAAAAAGATTAGATCTTACTGATTTGATGTTTCCATCCTAGTTTCAGAGCTAACTGATCTAGGTTTTGTCAGAGAAACCCTAATTTTCAAAACTTGGAATCTTTCAGAGATTATTGGATAGAAAGATATATCTTTTCAAGGCAAGCTGTCCAATGTACTCCTTTTCAAAAAATAGTGGAGGGAAGTAATGATATTGTTTCTGTGGTATCTCTAAAAGAAACAATACTCTATATCTAAAATTTCATACTGAATTATCCTCACCTATGATTGTTCCAACACCAAAGGTTTCATTAGAATTGGTTTCACCAATTTGGACTTATGAGCGTTTTCCCAAGGTGACCTATTTGAGGATTGTTTAGCATAGTGAATTTGTATGGACTTCCATGTGTCACTATTTCATCTTCTAGTCTAAAACGTTGACCACTAAAAGTACAGTTCATGCCCTATCTATAACATCTTCATAAATTTCATTTGGACCTTCGTAGCCCCAGATATAGCAATTCTCCAAGGTGTCATGTTTGGGAGGAATCCTAGGAGAGGCTGGAACCCTAACTTGGAGGAATCATATCTCCTAGAATATAGTGAATCTGAGGCTGACACTTGGACATAATGTACATCAGGATTTTATATTTGACCTACGAAGTTTTTGGCCCTTGAGACTTCTGCAATCCCGAGATACAGGAAATTTACCAAAACTTATCAGTTTTAGTATTTAGGGTTTTTCTAGCCCAGGGTCAAACTAGGATTTGACTTTCCTGGAGTTTCACCCAACCAAAAATATAGATGTAGGTCTATAAACATTGATTTTGATGACAAGATTAATCCTATGCCAGGCTCACTCGAAAATTCCTCTTTTGTAAAAATCCCTAATTTCCAGCACCAAAAACTGAAAATGCCTGGAATCAAATTCTGCTTCGACAAAAAGATGCGCTCTGCAATAGAGAGCTATCCTAGAATACTTTTGATGATGGATTATCGAGAGAGACCCAAAAAGTAAAAATCCTTAGCTTCTAGAGCTGCATAATGTCTTCTTCTTAGGTTAGCTCTGATACCATGTTAGATTTTTATCATTTAAGCAATATGATCTAGGATCTTATCTGAGAGAATAACATGCACATGAAAAATAACAAGAGACAAGAGACACAGAGAATTTGCCTTGGGGAATCCATAAAGGAGAAAACCCCACAAGTTAATTAGAGATAGAATGAGCACCAATGGCAGCAATAAAACCCAAAAATAGAAAAGATGATCTCCACAACTTGTTCTCTCTCACGGACTTGAGAGAGCTTCTGCTATCTCACTCATGCGCCCCAGTGAGTGAGTGGGTGTGTGATAAATAGAGAGGCTCACTCTCTATTTATATTCTTTCATTCACTTAATTTCCACTTCAACATGTTGACCCCACTTAACAATTACTTACTAGGGCTGACATCTCTAGGAGATTCAAATAACCCTAGTGCCCCACAAATGTGGGGACTTTTTCCTCTGATCAACAAGGGGATTTAAACTTGACACAATTGTGGGGACTATTTCCCAAACTTACAATGGAGGGTTAACCTCAATGAATTTACGTGACTAGTTTACATTATTGAACCTACCGATCAAAACATCGGGGCATGACATGAATCAATTTCATTATAGATACTTCCCAGAATAAACATCGGGATACAATACATAAGATATACATGTGAATACATTCCGAAGTTACAAATACATCAACAACATAGGTTAGGACCACTCCCAATTGAGTGCTATTCTATGGTATCTACACTTGCATGTAGGAATACTCTTGAAAGCAAGAGTATTGTCTACAGAGAATATCTCGACCACATATAGAATGGAAACCCATTGTAGAACATCCATACCACACAGGTTAGGACCACTCCCAAGTGAGTGTTATACTACGACATCCATGAGGACTCATCATAGAGCATCAATACCAATGAGGTTAGGACCACTCCTAAGTGAGTGTTATTCTATGGCGTCTAAATATAAATATAGGAACACTCTCCATACTAGACTATTGTCTGTAGAGCATATCTCGATTGCATACAAAATGTTAGTCTTGTCATCCATGACGACTCATTGTAGAGCATCCATGTCACAAAGGTTAGGACCACTCCTAAGAGAGTGTTATTCTATGGTATCCAAAAATGAATCTAGGTACTCTCCATGCAAGAGTAACATCTGCAAGGCCATCCTTAGCTAGTAAGGACCACTCTCATGCATAAAGTGTTATACCTTCCATCCTCAAGAGAGGATACTATCATCCATAAGTAAATGTCAGAACTTCATCAACACTATCATCCATCATCGATGTCTATCTCATCATTACTCCCACTTTCACGGGAAGTTTTATATTATCAATCTACACCCCCTTTGTCTGAGGAGGGTTCATGGTTTTGACCTGATGTTCCTTTTGTAAGAAGCTCCATATATTCATCATCTGTAGTCCCATCAATGTTCCTCCTTCCAAGAAAAGTCTTTTCGAACTACACCAATCTTGTCACAAAAACATTCAAACTTTAGTTGAGATAGAGTCTTGGTGAGTACATTAACAACTTGCTCATCGGTACTCACAGACTAGAGCTTGATATATCCCTTTTGTTGCATATCCCTTATATAAAAATATTGTATTTTTATGTGCTTCGATTTGTTATGGAACACCATATTCTCTATTATATTTATACAACTTTGGTTGTCACAGAGAATTACCATGGTATCCAACTCCATGTGAAATAATCCTGACATCATCTTATGAAGCCATATCCCTTCACAACAAGTGGATCAAGCTACAATGTATTTTGCTTCTGCTGTACTCAGAGAAACATTGGATTGTTTCTTCCTAAACCATGAGATCATGGTGGATCTGAGAAAATAACATCCAACTAAGGTTCTCTTCCTGTCAATGACACTTCCTTCCCAATATGGATATGTATATCCATATAATTTGTAGTCATGATCTCTCCCATAGTAAAGTCCCAAATCAATCGTACCTTTTAGGTACCGCATCACGTGCTTTGCAGTTATCAGGTGAACCCTTCTAGGTTTAACTAGATAATTACTCAAGGTGGTCACAACAAAGCATATATCTAGCCTTGTTTTTATCATATACATTAATGACCCAATAATATGTCTGTAGTGAGTCAGGTCCACTAACTCTAATGTCTCATCAGATAACAACTTCAGGTTGGTTTCCATGTGTGTGGCCATGGATTTACAATCCAACATATCAAAATATTTTCAAGATTTATATTGCATACTTTCCCTTATTCAGAAAGATTCCTTATAGGCTCTTCCACACTTCCATCCCTAGGAAATAATGCATTAATCCAAGATCTATCATCTTGAATTCTTCAGCTAGATTCTTCTTGCGATCCTTGATCTATTTCTCATCTCTATTCAGAAATATATCATCCACATACAACAATAGTATGACTGGTTCATCATCCATAATATTCATATAAATATTAGGATTGACTATACTCTTGGTAAAGCCCATGCTTGTCAACAAGCTATATATTATGTCATACCAAGCTCTAGGATTTTACTTCAGTCCATGCAAATCCTTTTTCAACTTGCATACATGAGTCTCTTTGTCTTCGATGTCAAATCCGTGTGGTTGTTCGATGTAAGCCTATTCCTCAATCACACTATTAAGGAAGGTTGTCTTTACATCCATCTAGTGTAAGTCCCACTTCATCATGGAGGCAAGTTCCATGATAGTTATGATGGAAGTGTACCTTTCTACTGGAGAAAATGTCTCTTCATAATCGATCCCCTCTTTCCAAGAGAATCATCTAGCCACAAATATTGCTTAGTACTTTTCAATACTTCCATCAACAACATGTTTTGTATTGTAGATCCATTTCGAATATACCACACTTTTGTTTTCTCATTTGGGAACAATATCCCCAAAATCATTCTTCATGACTAATTGGTATTGTTCAGTCATTGCTTCAACCCAATATTTCTTCTATGCAGCTTCCTCATAGTTGGTGGGTTCTTGAAGGTCACTCATCAAAGCTATGTAACTGGAATATGGATTTGATCTTTTGTTGGTTCTTATGGAACCTTTTGGTGCTCCATATCTTTCTTCTTCTTGTATGATTTTTCTTACCCAAGAAGTTTTTCTCTTTCAATAGATATCCATAGTAGGGGGATCCTAAGGTTCTATCATGTCATGATATTTCGATGCTACTATTTCAAAAGATGGTTCAACTTTTATCCTTCTTAGAGATACATCCTCTTCATGTACTTGTTCAAGATGACACCTTATATACTTCTTAAGAGTTGTCTCTTCATCAAATTTTACATCCCTACCAATCTAAATATGATGGAACCCTAAAATGTATATCTTGAAGGATTTGGAGACTTCACAGTATCCTACAAATATTCCCTTCTTTCCAGAAGGATCCAATTTGGTTCTCTTCTCTTTCAGAATATGTACATATACTAGGAGATAAAATATATTGAGATGGATTACTTTAGGTTTCTTTCTGGTATACATCTCTTCAAGAGTCTTGAATCCAAGAGAACTGATCTGATCCCAAGGGCGAGCCTAGAAATTCATTGAACCCGCTCGAAACAATTAGGACCAATAGGATCATTTTTCTGACGTTAGTGCAAGTGAACATGATCATATTATACGTGTGTAACATAGAATCATCCACATGAAATTGAAAAAATAATTCAAACACATTAGGGACACGATTTGATTACGGAGTTCACTAGATCTCCTGGATATGTCTCCGGGCCTACTCCAAAATAGAGTGACCAGTCCATTGCAAATATGCAAAAATACATAAGATACATCACAACAAATTCACCTACAGAGTCTTCATCATCTGTTCGTCTCTACCACTGCACCATAATTGCCTCTGATGGGTCACATAAGTGCACAAGCTATAGGACTCAATTGAAGACTGCAGAAATCAAGCAAGCAAATTCCTGTCTCCTTTGTCTCGAGAAGTTGCCAAACTTGGACATGAAGATATTTTCCCAACATAGCCAATCACACTCTTTCAACTGAATCTACGAGCCATGAACCTCAAGCAGATCAAATACTTTCCTAATGTTGCAAATCACACTCTTTCAACTGACTCTACGAGCCACGAACCTCGAGCTATGCCACACGATCTTCTGCAGGATAGTCTCAATAGACGACAATATGTTTGCATGACAAGTGCATCAATAAAACCAAAGTAACACTCTTACCAACCAATCCCTTCACCTTTTTCCTTTGGGATGAGAGTGTAGATGGTCTCTACTTGCCTTCAAATGCAAATTGAAATGTTTCCTCCTCGAACTGACTCTACTTCTTTGTCTCCTAGACTGGATCACCTTCGGACATGATGGAGCCATCCTTGCTCTCTGAACTGGAACTACAAGGTTGGAGCCTCTTCATGAGCTTCTCCAATGGAAACCCCCAATGGGGCCTCTCAGATGCTTGCTTCCTCTATGGGCTACATCTCTCCAAACTTGAGCTCCCTTCAAAAGCACATGACAAGTGCTTAAATAGGAGAAGCTACTCTTGGTGGCATGATACATGTGATTCTCCAAATTGGGATTAGTTATGAATTGGTTTGGATTTTAAGAACATAAACCAAAAATATGGTTCATGCCCACATGCCCATGGGTTTTCACATTTAGTTACTTCCTCATAATGACATTTACAAAATCCAACAATAATCCATTACATAACAAAATCCCTTTTTTAAATAGCATGTTGGTTTTTCAACCATAAACCAACTTGTTACAACTTCTTTACAAATATGGCATGTTTGTTTTTGGTTACAACCATGCATTAACTTCATAACAACTCAAGGAATAAAATAAATGAGTAATATGTGAGTTATTTTTCCACTCACTTCAAATTAAATCATTTTACAATTTCTCATGAGTAAATGCATGAATGTCCTAAAACTCATTTCAAGCACAAATGCATGAATGCTAGTCATTATGCCACTTCATAATGCCATGTCACCATGCCACATCATCATGCCATGTCATCATGCCACGTCAACATGCCATGTCATCATACAACATCATCATGCCATTTAGCATGCCATGTCATCATGCCACATCATCATGCCATGTCAGCATGCCACATCATCATTCCACATCATCATGACACATTATCATGCCATGTCATTAGAATGCACTTTTTGACTACCACGTGGCAGCTTGAGGGAGTGCCACGTGGAACTTCAGCAAAAATTTTCCCTATTGGGGCCAAACTTTAAAACACAATATCATTTGCATCCGGAGTTCATTTGACACACCATTTGCACCGTTGGAATCAACTTGACAAGCTCTTCAACATGGTACTATTTTTGTTGCAATATAATTCTTTTGAAAATTGGCCTTTTTAGATCCTCCTGGATCAAGCACTATGAGATAATCTATTCTATACATATACAGTTGTTCTTGCTGCTTCAGCCCATAGATGCATAGGGAGGTATTGGTCATGAATCATGGTCTTCATTGCTTCAATGATAGTTCTATCCTTTATTTCAATAACACCATTCTGTTAGGGATTATAAGGAGTGGTTAGTTCCCTCTTGATTTCTTCCTCCTTATAGAATGATTCAAATTAATTTGAAGTGTATTCTCCACCATTATCTGATATGATTGTCTTGATTCTGTTTTTTGAGTTGTTCTCTATCAAGGCTTTGAATTCCTTGAATTTCCCGAACACTTCACTCTTATTATTCAAGAAGTATATCCAAGTCTTTCTTGAATAGTCATCAATAAATGTGACATAGTACTCATATCCATTTAAGTATATGGAGGGAATGGGACCACAAACATCATAATGAATTAGTTCGAATGTACCTTTTGTATTTGTTTCACTTTTTAGAAAGGGATCCTTGATGTTATTTCCCTTTGCACATCCATCGCAAGTTCCGTCAGGTTCGATCTTCATATCTGGTAACCTTGTTACCACCTTAATCACATAGTGAAATGATTTATAGTTGATGTGATCAAGTCTCCTATTCCACAGTTCATTTGAGATAGTAGTCTCATTGATAAGGGCTATCTATGGATGTCCTTTAAGTTTGTACATTCCTCCTTCTTCTTCTTTAATGACTACATCATCTTCAAGGGTCTTTCCTTTGGACCGCATAAGTACTTTTCCATCTATAAAAGAAACTCTATATCCTTTCTTAACTAGGGAAGAGATGGAAAGTATGTTCTTTTTCAAACCTGGTACATATAGTACTTATTTCATCTTCATGGAAGTCCCAGAGTCAAGCTTTTAGCATGATTCACCAATACCTTTGATGGGATATTGATAGTCATCTCTCAATGATACCTTCTGGCGATATTTATTATCTTCAAGACTTGATAGATTTTTCTTCTTCCATTTCATGTGCTTATAGGCACCACTATCAGTAATCCATATGTCTTCTCTAGGTGTTGCAGAACCAGAGAGTGAAAAGAATAACACATATTCTTCTACAACTTCACCTCTAGTTTTCTGTCGAGTCCTTTCTTCTTCTACATCTTCATATTCAGCTAGATGAGCATGATGTCTCTTATTGTTTTTCTTCTTCTTTGGTGATGGACTTTCTCTATCAATATGTCCTATATTATGATAGTTGTCGCATTGACACTTTGAGTAATCCTACTTCTTCTTCTAAAATTTCTTCTTTGAAGGCTTATGATTACTCTTCTAGAAGTTTGATTTTTTTCTTCCTTTTGTATGGGTAGCTAGGGCCTAATCATATTCTCTCATTAGATCTTATCTATTAGCTGCTATAGCTTCTTCTTGTATGCAATCTTCGTATACTATGTCAAAATTCATACTTTCTTTTCTGGCATAGAGTTTGATTGAATGAGACCCAAGGTCTAGTGAGACCATTGAGAGTAGCCATACCTAGTTCATCCTCATGAAGTAATATTGAATAGATTCTCCTTTTCTCATCTTGGTTTCCTTCAATTGAGCTCTAATATTCATCTTTCTATTGATGTTTCTTCCCTCATACATTATGGAAAGTGCATCATACATTTTCTTAGGTGTCTTCTTAGATGATAGTTGCAAAACTTGAGTAATACTTAATATAATCAACAATGATTCTCTTTTCCTTTATTAGGTATTGTTCATGATTCTCCTTAGCTTCATCTTATTCAGGTTCTAAAATATCATCCTTGATATACTCCTTAACGCCATTCTCTTTCAGAATGAGACCAATCCTATATTTCCAATACAGGAAGTTTTCCAGGCCTTCCAATTTGTCCTCAAGGTTAGTGCTTGGGGCCATATTGTCTAGTAGGTCACTAAAAAATGAAATTGATCAAAATAGGAGGCTGAAATTACCGTATTAGATTTTCTTGGATAAGAAAATTTGGTTTCTCCAACTGATTTCTAGAGATCGCAACTCTTCGCCCTTTAAATCCTACTTGTGAGGTTGCAGCATTGCAAAAAGTCTAGGTCTGTTTCACTGCAGCTTTTTGGTTTATTGCCAAACTAGGGTTTGGATTTCTTGAAGATCCAACCACCCAAAAAATTCTATCTAGGCCTCAGTATATGTGCTCCAGGGAGGCACAAATTTCTATGCAAGAAGATGTTCAAAACTCTAACTTTGCATAAACCCCAATTTCTTCTAGAGATGGAGGAGAGAGATTGTCACCTTATGAAAGATGCTCTAATTAGGTTATCTCTAATACCATATTAATATTTCATATGCTATATTATATCCAATAGTGTTAAATTCAAAACTCATAGCAGTAGTATATCCAGAATCAATGATAGAAACACAATCACAAGATAGACACAGTATTTATCCTCGGAAACCCTCATGGGGAATAAAATCCAACAAAACTTCCTCGGTATAAGATGTATAAAAGACAACCCCAAAAATAGGTGTTCTCCTCCTTATGTTCTCTCTCTCTCTCTCTCTCTCTCTCTCTCTCCCCCCCCCCCCCCCCCCCTATGCGCTTCTCAAGTAAGTGAGTCTATGTCTAAATAAGAACCACAACTCCTCTATTTATACGCATTAAGCCAAATGAATTTTACCCTAATCAAGTCGGCCCCACTAAATTTACTAGGCCGACATCACCTAGGAAGACTCAAAACTGTATATTATATTAGTCATTAGGGTACTAGTGACCCGACTTACAATGGAGGCTTTACCTCATGACTCTATGATGACCAAATACAATAGTAACACCCCACCAGAGGACTAGTAACATCTCCCTTGGGTTACATCAGTAAAATACATTTAGAATATCCTTTGAGGTTACAATATTTCAGCAGAATCAAATGCAACTCCAATTTCCCTACGAATACCTGACAACCACACGCATTCTGTAGCTGTGTTCACTGCTCCTCTATACTCGGCCTCAGCTGAAGATATGGAAATGGTGTGTTGTTTCTTTCTTAAAAAACATATGGGACCTTGTTCTAGCATGAAGACATGACCTGAAGTAGACTTCCCAATCAGAATCATAAAATCCTACTAGTTCTAGTGGAGAACCAGCAGCATAGTGTACCTGAAGTGTATGGTTCCTTGCACATATTGAAGGATCCTCTTGGCTTCCTTCCAATGGATTTCCTGAGGTTTCTGCATATATCTAGCTCCAACACCTAAAACATATTCCAAATCAGGTCAATATTGTGTAATATACAACAACCTCTTGACTAGTTGTGTATACATAGAGCTGTTCACCAATGGAGGCTCACCAAATTCACCTATTTTTATACCCGAAAGGAATGGGAACTTGGATTCCTTACATTCATCAATTTTAAACTTCAATAACAGGTCTTCATCATAATTTTTTTGTTTGACCTTGATCCCTCTTTCATATTTCTCAATTTTCAAACCAATAAGTTGCTTCAACAATCAAAGATCGGTCATGGAAAACTGACTTTGTAATGAAGAATTGATTGACCCAAATTATTTGGTGCAGCTACCTGTAATCAAAATATCACCAACATACAGTACAATGACCTACAATACATCACCAACATTCTGAAATTAAACATTAGGATCAGTCTTTCATCTTTCAAAGCCAAGCGATAGCAGAAAATTGCCCAGCTTGGCATACCAAGCCTTGGGGGCTTGCTTGAGGCCATCGAGAGACTTCTTTAGACTACATACAAGTGAAGGATTCTCTCAGAAACTTCCAGGTTTCTCCATATATATCTCCTCATTAATTTCACCATGAATCAATTCACTCTTCACATCCATGTGGTGAACCTCCCAACACTTAGATGCAACAATGGTTAAAACAAGCCTCATAGAGTCCATCTTTGCAACCTATGAAAATGTCTCTGTATAGTCCACTCCTTGGACTTGGGAGAATAATTTGGAAACAAATCTGGCCTTATACTTTATAACAGACCCATCAGCATCAACTTTGGTCCTATATACCCACTTGCATTGCATTGGCTTCCTCTTGGAGCAAAAGGGAATTAATTCCCAAGCCTCATTGTCTTACAATGAGTTGAACTATTCTTTCATGGTTTCTTTCCAAATTGGGTCAAGTTATGCTTCCTGATATGATTGTGGATCATATCCAACCATAATGAGTCATTTATCAGCAAGAACCACTTCACTTGCATACAAAGCGGTGTGAAATTGTGATATAATCTTTCTAGGGTCTAATGGATTTCCAGCCAAATCCCTAGCTACTTCAATGGTTTTCTCAGCCCATTTGGGCTGAATGGATGAGACATGGTATTCATCATCATATTCATCAATATAAAAATCAGAAATATCAGAAATATCATAAAGAAATTCATAACTGACATCATCTTGGAGTGGAGGATTTGAGCATTCCCCTGGTGCTAGTTCAAGCTCTAGCATGAGATATTCTTCGAATTGCACACTCCTTACAATGAAGGTATTTTTAGATAAGGGATCAAATATATTCTTTCCCTATGGATATTCAGAATATACAACCATGATGAACTCTTTTCTTTGAGGTTGCAAGACCTTTCTTTTCTTTGGAGGAATCCTAGCCCAAGCCTTTGAGCCAAAGACCCTGAAATGAGAAACATTTGGATTGTGACCAAACCAAGACTCATATGGTGTTTTTCCATCCACTAATTTGTCAGGATATCTATTTTGAACATATGCATTATAGTTCATCTCTTCATCCCATATCTTAGGATTTAAATCCTTTGCTTCAATCATACATGTTGACATCTCCTTCAGTACCCTATTTTTGTGCTCTACCACATCATTTTGTTGTTGTGTGTAGGAGACCGAATGCTGCATTTGGATGCCACATTATTCACAAAGCTGCTGCAAACTATTTTTCACATACTCCTTTCCATTACCAATCCTAAGGAATTTGATCTTGTTCGATACATGCATTCTTAACTAGGGCTTTCCAAACCTTGAGAGTCTCAAAGAATTCAGATTTGAGTTTGAGAAAGTAAACCCAACAAAACCTTGAGAAATCATCTATGAAGGCCACAAAATACCTTGATCCTCCATATGAGGGTGTGGGAAGAAGCCCAATAAGATATGAATGCACCAAATCAAGAACTTGAGTATCTCTCCTTTCTTTCCCTTTCTCATAGTTTCCCTTGGATTCTTTCCCACCACACATCCTATGCATGGTCCATTGGAGATATTGATATAAGGAATCCCTTCCACCATGCCTTCTTTTCTCAATTCCTGGAGGTATTTGTATTTTATATGGACATAACTCTCATTCTACAACTTGATTGTCTGATTATCAATATTACGGAGTGCATTCCCTCTGGAGTAGGGAAGGAAATTAGAGAACTTGTATATCCTTGCGTGATAATCAACAAACCCCAATGCCACCACCTTATTGGTAGAGATTTCAACGATCTCCACCATGGATGGAGTAAATGTTACTCTCTTTTCTTCTCCAGTGTGAGTCATTTTGTAAATTGAGATTAGGTTCACTTCCAAGTCTGGTACAAGCAAAACATTGTTGAAGTACCCATATTCAAGATGAATCCTCCCAATACTTTTGGCTTGGATCTCTGAATCATCACCCATTCGAATAGTTCGACCATTGTCATAATACATGGATGAGAAGAAATATATCATATAGGCTATATGACTTGAAGCTCATGAATCTATAACTAAGGAAGAAGAGTTTGATGAACCAACAACCAATGCATGGAACCTCTCCTTGTTGTTTGAGCCTGAACCTTCATTCTTCTTCCTTGCGCCCTCATGAAATGGGATGTTTTTCTTCTCCAACAGTTGCACCATCCTGTCTATGGTATTCTTCATACATGCACTCTCTAGATGCCACCCTTTATGATAGTAGGTTCATTTTATATTCTCTTGCTTTTTCTTGTCCTTGTCCTTTCAAGTATTTGAACCTCCATCTGAAGATTTGGGTCTCTCTTGCTTCTTCTTTTCTTGTTTCCTCAAATCCTTGGCTTTCATCTTGCCTTTGGATGAATTATAAATAGCAACATAAATAGCTTGATCTTTAATTGATTTGATGGTGCCCATATGCACTAGCTTGTCTTTCTCTTGAGTGAGTGACTCCATGAAGTCGGCTAGTGAGGGCATGCACTAGTTTCGAGCTATGAGCTTTCTAGAGTGAAATGCTCTTACAAGCACTAAGTACTCTAGCTCTAGCTTATAAAGTATGGAAAATATGAGATGATCATACTTCTTCTATATACCACATTTCTTAAGATGAAGCACCAACAACTTGAACTTGGTGAAGAAATCCTCGATTGTATCAACATGAGCTCAACTCAAGGAGATGAGCTCATTTTCAAGATGGCGACCTATCATCTCATCAGTATTCATAAAAAATGTATCAATATTGACCCATACTTAGTTGGTATTTTTTATACTGTCTACATGAAAGAGTAAGTCTCTCAAAATGTTGAGACAAAGCATTCCAAACGCTTCATCAATTCTATTGAAGAACTTTGATTTCTCAACAATAGAGTTTGGTATGACCTCTATCCCCATGGTTACCTTGTATAGGACTTTTGACCTCATATGAATCACCATCTTGGACTTACATTCAAATTAGTTGAATGGATTCAATAAAACATGGGTCTACTCCATTTATGCTTGCACTCTTGGTGACAAATTGCTAAATGTACCTACAATGAAAACACTTAAATCTATGAGGAAAATCCCTCAAACAAAAACTCAAACACTATGGATTTGATTTTCATCTCCAAATATCTTGCATATAATGTGTTAATTGATTCACATATGGATATAGGAGGAAAGGAAACTCCCACAATTCGATATTGTTCACAAAATATGCAAAAAATAGTTGAAACAATGAAAATTACATACACACATGAGGTCAATAACAGATATTATTATGACTATCCAACATGTAACTATTTATGGGTCATATATATATTACAATAGGGAAAATTAATGAGGCCTTGGAGGACATGTGAATGCATACAAGTGTCATCTCAAGACTTGGCCCTCAAACCCTTCTAGGTGAACCAATGAGCATCCTAATCATCCCAAACAGTCATGAATGCATTTGTGAACATGGAAAATGATAGATGGAAAATAAATGGAGGCATGACAGGAGTGGGTGAGCACATGCATGAGTGGGAGTGGATCAAGGAGGAAATAAATTCCCAAGGAAGACCAAAAACAACCTAAGTCATGCATTGGTGCCTCAATTAAAACACAATCCCTGAAATTGGGGATGGGGGAGCACATGATGGTTGACTATAATCAATGTGGGCACCTGGGTTTTCATAATGATCAACTAGGAGTGGGTCAACTATAAATAAATGCTTAGTATCCCTGAGTCTAGACCATAGAACATTGCATGGAATCCATATGAAATGTTCCTAATGTATATGACCTCGGTACTAAGGTGAATTATTTCTCTAATAATAACAATCCTAAAATTGCAATTACATTTATTTTATGTGTGTGCCATATTTTTTAATAGGCTATCATACCTATCACATATGTAGAATTAACAAATCCACTCGATCATCACAATGGATTGAACCTCACTATGAAAGAAGAATGAATGAGGAAGAATTTCAGTTCTAGAATTGCCAAACAATCATTATGAAATTATTTAGACAAGAGGAAAAAATTTTATAGCATAAAAATAACCTAATAATCATTAACCTACATGAAATACACATTGGTGATACAATGCAGATAATTTGACTGACTCCAAAGATCATTATCTGTGAAAAACTCGCCACTAGAGGCTCAATAGTGTAATTCCATAAAAATGAAACACTTCACAATCAATTAACTGACAAAGGTAGGTGAGAAAAGTCACCCATCTCCTTAAATCATGCAAAAGTAGCACTAGAATAGCTAAAGATGAGCTGAATGTGGCCCTTTAGAGCATAACATAAAATAGACAGAGGTGATATAATAATGGGACTCCCATGACTCAGTTTGGGTTCCTAAAAGTAGGGATTGTTCTATGGATCTCCTAAACTCATGAAAAGTGGCGCATCAAGTGGTAGACGGGACCCATATAGATTCTCCATTTCACTAATGAAGTGGAAACATATTCCTAAGATAAGAAACTGACATTTAGGCTATGGTGGATAAGGGAGGATTACAATAATCCTAACACCCCCCGTAATCCAAACTTGGACAACCTAGGCTCTGGGAACTAAGACCAAAGGTCACCCTTACAATCTAATGCAAAAAATGATCTTCTCAACAAATCGAGGAAAAGGGGAAAATCTCATGGGAACAAAACCCTGCTTAAAAAATTAACAACAAGGAACTGGATCAAGATTTCACACTAAGAGAAAAATTTCTCAGAAGTAAAAAACTTTGTGACAAATTTCTGCATTCTACACCTTTTTGGAGAAGTAATGTTGTGGGGTGGTCCTTGTGTGCACTAGTTCCTTGATATAGTGCATGTAAACCTCTCTACCTTGCTCTAATCCGATGCCATAAAGGAGAACAAATGTTGTTGCTTATGTAGCCAAAATTGCATTTTTTAAACCTATATCATATTATGGAAGAGTTCAACTTAGAATTCCATGCCCTGGGGGATTTATTGATAACATACAATGGTTTCCTTAGCTTGCATGCCAAGGAAGAATGATCAGTGTACCCCTCAGGTTGTTCAATATAGATTTCTTCTTCCAATTTACCATGTAGAATGGTATTTTTGTATTTTCTTTCTGGAGGAAGAGAGACATGATCCAATATCTCATTGTTCTTCAGTGACTCTTATTCCTTACACCTGGATTCCTACCTTAGTGAATCATGGAAAGCTACTTTGTAGAAATATTTATCATACCTCACCATCATGTAGTATCTCTCTGGAGTTTATATCACCTCTCTCGGAGAAGTGGATTTGTATGACATAACACAAGGTTCTCATCTTGAAACTGATATTTGATTTTCCTTTTCTTAGATGAATCTCCATCCATGCTCCCAATAACCTCAATGAATTTTTGAGCCCATTTAGGCCTACGAGTGGGAGTAGGGATGGATATAGATCTAGATATATTTGAACTTCATCCTCAATACCAAGATATGATCAGCTTGGTCCTCATATTCGAATCCTAAATCTGAAACATTAGTACAAACATCATCACATCCAAATGGTTTACGTGGAATATATTTACCTTCCCTTTTAACTAGATGCAAATCTTGCAATGGATCTAACTATGGAAAAACAAGTCAAAATACACATGCCTTGAAGGCATGGTTTGCAAAACCTTTTTCTATCATCTTCCCAGTAGATATACCTAATATATCCACTAATTCAGGTTCAAATATGACTTACTTTGGTGAACTTGTATGGGTCATATGATATACCAACAACATATTTGTTGCTAAAGAGGGAACACATAGGGAATTTTTGAACACTCCATGTTCTGATTTTATTGTACCGTTCCGTTCATATTGGATCTAAGCATCATCTCCCATGTGAATACTTGGACCACAAGTTATATTTAATGAATATAATGATTCTTTGGAAGAAACCATGTGGTTGGAGGCTCCTGAATTGATGAGGAAGGCTTGACATTTTGAAAAGCTGGCCTTTAGTGCATGGCATCTCTCATGCTCTTCACTATTTCCTTCAGAATCATCCTTCCTTATTCCTCGAGGGATGGAAATATTATGAGGTTCAAGAAGTATTGACATCTAATATATGGTATTATTCATACAAAATTTCCCTAAATGGTTTCCTTTCTTACAATAGGTACAATTGGAATTTTCAAACCTCTTCTATTTGTCCTTATTGAAACCCGAGGATCCATCTCATAAACCGACCTCCTCCTTTGATTCAAAATCAGTCTTGTTTTTTTTATCCCCCTTATGTATCCCTTGATCTTGTGCATACTTGGTGTCCCCAGCCAAAAGACATTAATTCTTCGAGGTTTTGAGGGATCCCATTTGGATCAACTTGTATTATTCTTGAATTAGGGATTCAATGAATGCATCAAGTGAGGAAATTTTACATTTTGAGGTTGTCAGTATCTCAGAGTGGAAGGTGGATACAAATACTACAAATTATGCACCAAGATTGCTCAGGATGGAAGCACCAATCGCTCATCCTTCTTGGAAATTCCACACTGCTTGCACTGCATGACCAAATACTTGAACTTGGAGAAGAATTCCTAGATGGTTTTGAAATCCTTGGGCTGAAGAGAAATAATTTCATTCTGTAAATTGTGTCCTATCATCCAATCCTAGTTCCCAAAAATTGATTCAATATTTTTCCATACTTCCCTCGATTTTTTTAATCCATTTAGGCGAATAATAACTCCCAGGAGATATGAATGCACATGAAACCAAAGGCTTCATCCAATTTTTTCAGGAACTTTGATTTCTCTAAAGTTTGCTTAGGTTTTACCTCCCTTCTCATTGTGAACATATATATATCTTTGTTTTGAAACACACTATACATATATCCCCTACAATCCAGGAAATTGAAGCATGTGAGGATCGTCATTGTCAAGGATGTTGAATTCTCCATTTTGAAGCTTTAGGAGAAGAACACTTCTTCTAAATTATTTAAGTAACCTGCATAAAACTTTGAATTTTAAGGAAAACCATTTCAATCTCTCTTTAATTCAACATGTTCACATTATCAAGGCCTATGCTTCACACTTGGCTAGACTTATGTAGATAAATCCAAAGGGATCAAGGAAAAGATACAAAGAATTACGTGGAGCCCAGTTTCTTCTCTTGCATCAATGGATGTTTCCTAGGATTGAAACCTCATCGCACTATGATATCATGTAAAATTAGCAAAGCCACAGGATCAACATTCTTGATTGAACCTCACTATGAAAAAAGAATAAATGAGGAATAATTTCAGTGCTAGAATTGTCAAACAATAATGCTGACATTATTCAAACAAGAGGAAAAGTTTTACAGCATAACAATAATTAAATAGTCTTTGACTTGCATAAAATACAATGGTGATACAATAGAGATAATTTGAATACTCTAGGTTTGATTTGAATCACATGAATTGGACTGGCTCCATACATCACTAACTATAGAACAATTGTCACTAGAGGCTCACTAGTGTAACTATGGACAACTGAAACACTTCACAATCAATTAATTGAGCATGGTAGGTGAGAAAAGGGGCCGATCTCCTTAAATCATGAAAAAGTGGCATTAGACTAATTGGAGATGAACTGAATGTAGTCCATCGGAGCACAACTCAAGAAAGACTAGGGTGAATTGGTAGTGGGACTCCCATGACTAAGTGTGGGTTCCTAAAAGGTAGGGATTGGTATGTGGAGCTCCTAATTCCATGAAAAGTGGTGATGTAAGTGGTAGGTGATCCCTAGATAACTTCTCCATGACACTAATGAAGTGGGAAATATGTGTAGATATGGGTAAGGGATCGAGTAATCCTGGAAGGTGTCTCATTTATCCCTTGTGGTGATAGAAAGTATCAAATTCAACAACCATCATTTGAATTTCCCTTTTCATTCCATTCCAAAACAATTTACGTCGTACCCACTCATAAGTTTTAAGTAACCCAGAGTGCCCTGGTTATGGAGAAACATCGAGTTCATATAATACAACCTATTGAATATTTGTGCTCCGGGGAAGAACCATATGACCCTTGTATCTCAGAGAATCACTGTCCCAAGAGTAATGCAGTACAATATAAGGGTTATTTTCTAACCGTTGGATGATTTAAAATAATTAATGTTCATTGACATATCCTTGCTAAACATATTGTAACAAAATTGGAATAGGCATATAAATATATGAAAGAGAATCACGGTCATCAACTTTGCAAGAAAGAGAATCCACCACAAGATTGTCCTTAACTTCTTGTAAGTGATATCATAGTCACAACCCATGAATTTTCTAACCAATTAATATTGTGTTGGGGATGGGACTCATTGCTCTAGGAAATATTTCAGACTGTGGTGACCATTCTTAATGTAGAAATGATTCCCTAATAGGTAGAATGACCACTTTTGTACTACATGCAAAATATGGCATTGTTTCCTTCTCATATGTTGAGGAGATAAAGTATTATGAGAAATGGATTTTATTTTGAACGAAATAGGTTGTTCGTATTGAAGGAGAACAACACCAAGTCTATTTTCACAAGTGTCATACTCATGAGTGAAGGGATTGAAAAATTTGGGCATAACTATAACAAGTGTGGTACACATATATTCTTTCCTTTTATCAAATGAACCCTCACGAGCATGTTATTGGTTTGTCCAACAATACTGAGATGGGGGGGGGGGGTCCATCAGTATTTCCTTTGTTTTCAATTTATTAAAAAAAGTTAGTACTTAATCTCAAAGTAAACAATGGATGAGAAAATTAAACAAATAATTTTATCATGGAAACCTCAAAGGGAAAAACACAAAATTAAACTCATTAATTACAAAAAACAAATTGCAAGAATAAACTTGTTGGAAACACCAATCCCCAAGTTTCTCAACTCGAACTTAGGGATGCACCAACACCATGTTTTATGCATGCTCCAATAGACAAATATGCATCAACATGCTATTTACTAGCTATAACTAGAAGGAGTATACAGCCCCCTGTAGGCTTATAGCCTACCCAAGCACCACCCTTCAACCGTAATTTGATTTCATCAGATTTCCATATATTTTTTTCACTATTTCTTGTTCACTTCCTTGGTCTCTGTATTTTTTTTCTACTTCATTGATATGGACTGAAGAGACATTTTATTCCTCTAGAAATTATACTAATAAATACTTACTATCATCGCTTCTCATTGAACCATTGTGTCTCTTCATCATCGTGTCCATTCTTCAAAACCTTTTCATCAAATGCATCTCTTAATTATGGAAACTCATGTATTTTCACAATTATGACCTCTCAATAATTAATTTTCTTTGTTTAATTACTTATGTATTCATTGAAAATTACTTATTTATTTTAACTAGTTCTATGTTCTCTCTTCACTGAAAATTTCTTCTAATTTATTATATCTCTGTTTATTTATAGGCTAATAGATAACATACTCTTGTTTATTATTTTTAATCTTGTTTAATAATAAACATTTTGTTTCTATTAGTTAACTTTAATGATTCTTGCATCGTATCCCTGCAATACCTTTCTCCAAGCATATTATTTATTCTTGTAGTGTATCCCTGTAATATCTTTCTGCGAGCATATTAATTATTCATCTATCTTATTCTTGTAATACTTTCTAGAAGCATATTACTTTTTTTATCAATTTGGCAGGTTTATATTTCACATGTTTCACTACCATATGGAAAAATGAAACCATGGATAAATGGAAAAGTTACCAAAGAAAATATTCATACAATTGGATGAATTTATTTGCACAAGGACAACCTGTGGCATGCATTTTGAAATAGGGTCACAAACTTCCCATGTTTAACATTTAGACAAGAAACCATACATTTTTCTCAACTTGGAAGGATTCTCTTTCGCATGTGTAACCAACATAGAGAAATATCATACCATGGTTGGATGGATAGATCACCAAATAATATAGTCACGCCATTTAATAAATTTATTGGCACAAGGAGAGGATTTGGTGGGCATTTGCAAATGGCTTTTTTGTAATCTGGTTTTAACGATTGGACAATTTTATCGAAACCTAGGTTTACCAACATGATTTTTATTTTCCAAATACTGGAAATATGAATCAATTAGAGCATGGGGGACAACATGATAATTCCATCAAAGCCAATTTCATCCTATGAAACCTCATCTTCTCTTCTTGGCAGGAATTTTTCTGGAACAATGAAAATCATGCCAGATGGTACTTGGGGTAGACTAATAACTTCACCTTCATAGAATATTTGGAAAAAATAATCATATGGCTAGGTGCAAAGTGAAAACTTATAGATTCGTATACCCTCATAATAATTTAATCCATCAAACATATAAAATGGCGAGCATTTTATAGAGGCCATTTAGGTAATCTTACCAACAGATTTTATAATTGGTCAAATTGTGCCATCTCCAAGGTGGATTTTTTATTTCACCAAAACATTGAACCAATGATGTTATAAAATGTAAGAAATATCACTAAGCACAACAAACTAGTTTCACCTTCAGACTCATTATCATTTGACCTAGGCAGGCATTTTTATTGGAAACTACAAAATAACCTGAAACTCCATTTTGGAGGACCTATAATTGTGTCTTAAATCACTCTTTAAGTGTGGAAATTGAAACGAAATGATAGAACAATTACAGTCACAAAATTGCTAATCAAACATGCAAAATTAACATCAAAGGAGACTGAAA
Organism: Pseudotsuga menziesii; assembly: GCA_001517045.1. NCBI lineage: Eukaryota > Viridiplantae > Streptophyta > Pinopsida > Pinales > Pinaceae > Pseudotsuga > Pseudotsuga menziesii. The sequence goes on from LPNX010058144.1 coordinate 953,963, forward strand.
TTGGAGCATAACACGAATCTATATTGAATAAGTGTACAATAGCCAACCTTGTGAAGTAATAGGCTACTGCAATATATAATTACATGAAATCTTCGAATGCATAAGGATGCCATTCGAAATAGTCAAAAAGTAGGCTTACTAAATCTAGTCAAATCTCCCATAGGTGGGTAAAGTAGTTTCCAAATTCACTAGGATGCTCACGAATTGGAAAAGTCAAGTAGGAAAACTAATAAGGGATGGAAATACTAATCATATATGCTTTTATTAGGAGAAAAGGATGGAGGATGATGTGGGAAGAAAACAAGTCAACTACACCTAGTCTTGCTTTCCCTTTTTCCTTAATTCTCAATAAAACAAGAAGCTTTACAGAAAAAGCAGATATGCACTTTGGAGGATCTGGAATAAAGAGGACATGGTAAATATGGTTTCTAGGAGGTTTCCCAAGCGCTCCATGACTTATTTTTAGCAAGTGTTGACTTCTATGACATGTAAAAGGAAACTAGCATAGAGTGGAATATAGGAGACTAGGTAATAAGACAAAAATGATTTAATTAATGTCTAAGCTAGGTAACTATGGGTTGATTATTCTAACACCCCTCCTTAAGCCTAAATTTATGAGTAAATATCAGAAAAATATAGGGCCTAGAAAAAAGGCTTAGTCACCCTTTACATACTGCTTGCCCATTTAACCAAGGAAAAAGGCAAAAACCCAGTGGGAAAATCCTCCCTTAAACATGGACAATAAAACAAATTTGGAAATATTGTCATCAATAATGCTTCACAACATGATAAGAAATCCCTAGTAGTGATTTGAGATTGCTGAATGTATTCTCACAAAAAACTTTGGTGAAGATGTCTACTACTTATTCTAAAGATGCACAGAAGAGTAGGTGAATGGTGCCATCATGAACAAGCTGTCTGATGTAGTGCATATGGATCTCAATGTGTTTGGTTCACTATCTATGAACTAGATTATTGCATATTCAAATGGTGCTCTGATTATCACAATAGATAATAGTTGAAAACTCTGATTCAAAGCCACATTCTCCAAGTATTCACTGCAGCCACAAACATTGAGTTGTTGCATTTAAAACTCCTTTATACTCTACTTGCTTGACCAGCTGATTAGTCCTTCTACAAGAATGAGCACATATCCTGATGTTGAATTTCGATCTATGTTGTCACCTGCCTAATCACTGTTAGTAAACCCAATCAAATCAAGATCAGACTTAGCTTTGTAGAAGATCCCATGACTTCTTGTTCCTTGAACAAAGTTAAGGATCCTTTTGGATGCTCTCCAATGGATCTCATGAGGCTAATCCATGTATATTGAAGGCACACTAAATACATAATATAGATCAGGTCGAGTGTGTGTAAGATAAAGAAAACACCCAATCAACTGCCTATACAATGTATTATTTACCATAGGAGAAGAACCTGCTTCTTCAAGATTAATTCCTGACAGGAAGGGAGTCTTGCTTGGATTGCAATATTTCATGTTGAACTTGTTCAGAAAATCTAAGGCATACTTGGACTGATGTACTTTTATTCCATGTTGGTATTGAGCAATTTGGAGACCCAATAATTGGCTCAACAATCCCAAATCAGTCATAGAAAATGCATGGTTCATTGCATCCTTCAAGGAGGAAATTTATTTCTTTGAACTTCCTGTAATCAGAAGGTCATCCACATACAATAAAATAATCATCAAATAACCATGAATCAGCTTCAAATAAACATTAGGATTAGACTTGCATCGAACAAAACTCAATGACAACAAAAAGCCATCAATCTTGGCATACCAAGCCCTCGGGGCTTGCTTGAGCCCATACAATGATTTATTTTACCTGCACACAAAATATGGATTAGAAAAAAACCCTTAAGGTTTCTGTATGTAAATATCTTCAGTGAGATCTCCATTTAGGAAAGCACACTTCACATCCATGTGATGTACCTCCCACTGCTTTGAAGCTGCAATGGCTAAAGCTAGCCTTATGGAGTCCATCTTTGCCACTAGTGAAAAGGTTTCATTGTAGTCAATACCATGTACCTGTGAGTAGCCCTTGGATACCAATATTTCCTTATATTTCAAAGGTGAACTATCAGCAGAAAAAATAGTTTTGAAAACCCACTTACATTGAACTAGCTTCCTCCCTGGGGGAAGATCAACCAGTTCTTAAGTGTTGCTCTTCTGGAGTGAGCTGAATTCTTCTTTCATGGATGTTTTCCATATTGGATCATGTGCTGCATATTCATATTTCTATGGATATGATTAAAACATCAGATAGCAATTCTCAAAAAATAAAGGATCTTTCATACACATGGCACTCTCAAACTGAGATCTAGTCCTCTTAGTGTCACTAGGATTTCCAGCTAGCTCCCCGGCTGCATGAATGGTATTTGCTGCAAATTTTGGTCTTGTAGGACTGTTAGGATATGAAATCAAATAATAATTATTAGACCTATCAGAATCAGAAAACTCATTAGCCTCTCCACTTACAATCAATGGATCTGGTGGTGAAGAAGACTCTCCAACTTCAACTGCTACTAAAGGCTCTTCTCGAAACTGAACACTTCTTTTAATGAAAGCTTTGTTAGTGTTTAAGTTGATCAGCTTGTACCCTTTTGAATCTTGATAATACCCAACAAATAGGAACTCTTGGCATTGGGGTTGAAAATCCTTTCTCTTTTAAGTTGGAATTCTAGTGCAAACCTTTGTGCCAAAAATCCTGAAATGGGTCACATCTGGCTTGTGCCCACTCCAAGATTCGAAAGGAGTCATACCATCAATATGCTTATGAGGAAACCTATTCTAGATGTAGGATGCACATTTTATAGCCTTGGCCCAAAACTTTGGTGGCAAATTCTTAGCCTCCATCATACAGGTGTCCATCTCCTTCAATGACTTGTTCTTTCTCTCAGCAACACCATTTTGTTGTGGTGTGTAAGGGATCGAATGTTGCATATGAATACCTTCATCTTTACAATAGTGAATGAAATAATACTTGACATACTCACCACCATTGTAAGATCTGAGGATCTTGAGTCTCCTCTCAGACTGGTTTTCAACCAAGGCCTTAAAGACTTTGAAGAGGTCAAAAAATTCATACTTATTCTTTAGGAAGTCAGCCCAACAATACCTTGAAAAGTCATCTATGAATTCCAGTGCATATTTGGCTTGAATCATGGACATATGATTAAATGGACCAGCAATGTCACTATGGATCAAATCAAGAGGTGCATAGGTTCTCTCATGACTAGCTCTCTCAAATTTGTGCTCTTGGTGTTTTCCTAGGATACAACCTTGACAGACTCCCTTGGAAAAATTGATCTTTGGTAACCCTATGACCATATATTTTTCACTCAAATTAGAAAGATACTTATATTTAATATTTCCAAATATTTCATGCCAAATATTTCTTGCCTCATTAGCATGAATCAGAAGAGCAGAGGGGTTTGAGTAGGGTAGAAAATGGAAAAACATGTATACCTTCAAATTGTAATCAACAACACCTTTTGCTATGATTTTACCATTCGAAATCTTTGTGATTTCAACATTAACAGGGGAGAAGATGAACTTCTTTGTAGACCCTGTGTGATTCATCTGATACACTATCAAGAGATTGGAGGAAAGACCTGGAACATACAACACATTATTGAACTTACCATGATCAAGATCAATCCTTCCTTTTCCCAAACTGTCAGTGAGAGAGCCATCTCCCAAAACTATTGGTGGAACTTTCGACATGTCAAGAGAGGAGAATGCCTCTTTTGTCGAAACCATATTTCTAGAAGCTTCAGAGTCTATGATGAAGCTAGGTGAGCTTAATGTTCCATCAACCAAAGAATGTGCTCTCTCTCTATCTTCTGAATTTGATCCTTTTTCCCTCTTCTTTGAGAAATAAGTAATGGAGATGTTATTCTTATCCAGGATTTGGGTCAGCATGTCAATTTGATTCTTCATAAAATATATTTCAGTATGATATCCCTTACTGCAGTATGCACACTTTCTCATTTATCCTTTGTTCTTCTTCTTCTGGAAGTTCTTCTTGGAGCCTTGGGGCTCCTATTGAGACTTGTTCTTGTCTATATTTTGCTCAAGTAGATTTTTATATTTTTTCTTCCTTTTTGAATCCACCCTTGAATCTCCAGCAACCAAATATTGGTCTTTGGTAGGTTTGATGGAGCTCATCATCACTAACTTATCTTGTTCCTGTGTGAGGGATTCCATGAACTCTGCAAACTTAGGCATCTTCTGGGATTGAGCTGTCAACTTGGTGCCATGGAAGGATTAAAAAAAAACTTAATAGTCAGGGCCAAGCTTCGAGAGTATGGACAAAACTAGTTTCTCCTCCTTCTTTTAAATCCCACACTATTTTAGCTGCAAAACAAGGGCTTTAAACTTGGAAAATAGAGTTGCAAGGATTTGAAGCTGCTGGGACTTAAGGAGATCAGTTCATTTTTTATTTGATGTCCTCTAATCTCATCTGTCTTACCAAAATTCTCTACAATATTATCCCACACTTCATTAGGTGATGTCAATCCATCAACATGGAAGAAGAGGTCTCTTGAAATGCTTAGACACAAAATACAATAGGCCTCATCCCTCCCGTTGTGCCATTTTATTTTCTCTACAGCTACATTGATCTCTGACTTAGTTGCCATAGTAACCCTATAGAGACCTTTCTCTCTCAAAAATATCTCCAGCTCATCTTTCCATTCAAATAAATTAAATGGAGTCAAGATGATCTTATGAGATTGGTCCATAGCTCAGAAACTCTGCCCTTCAGTCAACAGAATATGTTCCCAGTCAAGATGTTGAACCTGCAATAACAATATGGAAGGATATAAATTGATCTATAAAGGCTCTGATACCATGTGGAAATCGAACCCAAGTGATAGAACAATTACACTCACTAAATTGCTAATCAAACATGCAAAATAAACATCAAAGGAGACTGAAATTGGAGCATAACACTAATATGTATTGAATAAGTTTACAATAGAAAAAATTGTGAAGTAATAGGATGCTTCAATATATAATTACATGAGATATTCGAATGTGTAAGGATTCCATTTGAAATAGTAAAAAAGTAGGCTTACTAAATCTAGTCAAATCCCCCATAGGTGCATAAAGCAGTTTCCAAATCCACTAGGATGCTTACGAATTGTCAAAGTAAAGTGGGAAAGATAATAAGGGATGGAAAGACAACTCATACATGATTTTATTAGGAGAAAAGGATGGAGGATGATGTGGGTAAAAAACAAGTCAACTACACCTAGTCTTTCTTTCCCTTTTGCCTTAATTCTCAATAAAACAAGAAGCTTTACAGAAAAAGAAGATATCCGATTTGGAGGATTTGGAATAAAGTAAACATGCTAAATATGGTTTCCAAGAGGTTTCCCAAGCACTCCATGACTCAGTTTTAGCAAGTGTTGACTTCTATGACATGTAGAAGGCAACTAGCATAGAGTGGAATATAGGAGACTAGGTAATAAGACAAAAATGATTTAATTAATGTCTAAGGTAGGTAACTATGGGTTGATTATTATAGCATAAAGAAATTGATACCATTTTTAGATAAACACTTCAACAATATATATCCCAACACTATCATATCATTTTTATCATTAACCTATGATATATGCCGAGCATTTTCCTGAGGAAACTCGGATTAGTTTTCCAATACTTAGTCAATTTTAGAGTTTAACCAAATTGTGATAATTTTACATAATGATGTAATATTATAAAAATGAATTCACGATAGCACTAGAAAAAAATCATATATCTTTTCAATCACATCCCACATGTTGCATCATCATACATGCCATGTCAACAGTTCTTTTGTTATTCCTTTGTTTACTCTTTTATCATTCACCGGGTTTTCCTTGTTATCATGTCCTTTGTTATTAATTTGTCATTAATGAAATCCTTTGCAATCAATGAAAATCCCAATAAGCATTAATCCCCCTTTGACATTAATGAGAAAGGATCTCATGAACTCCCGTTGACAACATTTCTCCCCGTGTCAACTATATCGTTATTTTTGTTATAGCGGATTTCACCACATTAGGTGAATCACACATTGTATGGCCTTCCCCTATCCCGCTGCAGACTCGTTAGCCCCTATGGACTACTTTTTGTCTTTTGATGTGTCCTTGATCATCCCTAAAAACATAAGAAAAGTGATATACACGGATTTTACCCCGATAACCGTGTACATATGCGGATATGACCCCTATAGTCACATACATCGGGATGTGTGCATAATCCAAATCCTTTTGGAGTTTTCGTTGACTTAGATCCGACTCATATGACTCCTGGCCTTCCATATGCCTTGAGATCGCATGGATTCGACCTTTCAGTATCCCTTTGAAAAGCTATATAAGGAACCCCTTGATACATTGAAAGCATAAGAGAGAATTGAGAGTAACGAAACTATAGTCCATTGCTGCCAGAACTTATGCTTGAGTCTGCATCCCTTTGTCCTTTGGAGCACTATTGTGTTCTTCCCAAGCTTGCCTTTTTCTAGTGAGCTTGCTATCTAAGTGATGGAGGATTGAGGTGGTGGAGGCCCAAGTGGGGGATTCAGTTTCTTCGGTTCGTAGACGTGTCGTCAGAGGTTGCCACTTGTAATATCTGATTTATATTAATAGAAATATCTTTTCCTGTCCAGTAATGTGTATTTGAATGAATATTGTATCCATTGGAATATGTCAAATGCTTTTACATTATTGATTATATATGCTACAATAGATCTAACACCATGAAATTAAGTATGCTTGTATTGTTTACTTGTTGTTGAGGAAGTATTATATCAATTCAAGCTAAAGATTGGAAAGCTCAACGAGGATCTACTTCAACCGTCCAGAATAAGGTATGAGGCTCGATACTTTAGTGTTAGACATTTTATTTCTATTGCATATTGGGAAAGATTGATTTATGGAATATAGCTGTCTGTTGTAGTACCCCAAGCCATAGGAATTTCTCTCCGTAACAGAATTGGCGACTCCGCTGGGGAGTTCCTAGTAGTTGTCATTTGGGGGTTGATTTCTTGGCATTCAATGTATTTGAATTTCTCTCTCTCTCTTGTTTCTGTGTTGGGTATGGGGGCATGTATGCCTGGTAGAGCCTGATTGGTGTGAATTTAGTCTCATCCTATCTATTTGCCTTGGATTTGTGCATCTTTTTCTTCCTGTATGCGGGTTTGTGACTTACAGTCACGTATACATGCGGTTTCCTCTGGGATTTCCGCGTATACACGTGGGTTTACTGCACACAGTCACGTATACCATGGTTTTTAACTTTTGTGGAAGATAGTGGATTGTTGGGTGAATTCTGTTAGCTACTAAGTCTCCTTTGGCACTACCTGAGTCTGTTAATACCTATGTTTCTGACCAGAAACGTTTTCTAGCCTAAATTTTTTCTTTTAGGAAAGTTCTTGTCATGGCATCTTTGATTTTTTGTTTGAGATTAGTGCATTACAGTCCTTTTACCTTAGTACTTTGCTAGAATGTTGTTTATGTGTGCTTGCAAAGTCTGGGGTGGGTAGAATCATTCTTTTTCTTTTTGTATCTCTTTATTTTAAAAAAATCCAAAAACATTTGCTTATCATCATGCATTGCATTTTGCACTTTGCATTGTACTTGCACTAGATCTAGATTTGCTTTGGAGTAATAGTTAGGACTTCGTATAGGGAAATTTGCATTCAGCATTTGATGAAGAAATTGTGCATTACACATAGTACGCATACCCTGTTTTCATGGACACAATGCATTTGCATTGATTGTTAGGTGTGCATTTTGCTTCTTGTTGCATCATAACACCATTAGTTGCATGACCATATCCTAATTTTGAGTAATAAATCCAACTAAAATCAACGCTAATTAAAATGAATTACACTCTTTTCTTTTCTAGGGTGCACCAACAAGCTTAGGTTTTAGGATCTTGGAATAGTTCATTGTAAGTTAATTCTCCAAGATCACTAAATAGCAACAACTAGGTGTCTGTCCAGGGAGTGTGTGAAATCCTTGGTATAACCAGCATTCTCAGGATCCTCCTCTCAAAAGGGAGTTAAGCACGAGGCAATGTGACCGGTTGTTGATTGGGATGATCCCTAGTCAATAACTGTGTAGCATCGGTGATATAGCCAGGATTGTATTCGTATCTGGGGGCTCTTTCGAGAGTTTCGGGCTTTGCTACCCTGCCATACGGTCAATCCCGCCTGCGACTATCCGCATGACCTTTGATTATATTGAGGTGACCTTAGTGACCTTACCTAGGATATCGAGGGGGTACTTGTAGAGGTTATTCTGCATGTGTCCCAGCTAGGTTGGATTCAGACAGCACAGTCGCTTTACGCGTTGAAGATGAGGGCCACAATAATTGGTTACGTACCTCCGCTTGTGGTGACAAGGGCCTCTCAAGCCTCTCCTAGGCGAGACATACCGGCCACATTCGGGAGCTCACTTACCCAGCCCTTGTTTTCTTGCATTTGGCTTTATATTTAATTAGTGATTGCTCTATGCACGCTAGTTGGCCTAGGGTTGACGTAAATAGAGAGTCTTTGCTATTTTTTGAGTCATTGTGGATTCGGGTGCGGTTCCACACCATTCTCATCGTTTAGCAGGAATTTCGCCTTCTACTTATCGTCCTCCTTTGGGAGAGGGACCTAGACAGTCCAGGCGGACTATATCACACATTGATTCACACACCATGGGAGATCATTCAGAGGATACATCTGAGCCACCTCCTCCTCCCATTCGTGTTGACGATGGGGAATTCACTCCTACTTATGACCCTTCACTCGACCTAACTGAGTTAGGACCTGCGATTTCTGAGATAGGAGCCATGCATGATAGACCTATTGATTCTAGGGTTGACCCCTCATTGACACATTACCGGTATGGAATGCCGGAAGACGCCGAGACTCACTTTGAACCTGCCAGTACTAGCTACGGTAGTTATGCAATGACTGGTTTTCCTATGCATGATTTGGCATTTAATGTCAAATCCAACTTCGAGCCTAACACTATGCCTGGGGGAAATCCCATGCCTTACCTTGCGGAGAGGTTTGGGAGTACTAGTCACATTGCACCTTCCATCCCAGTGGTGGAAGCTACATCTTATATACCTCCTAGGTCTAGAGTTAGTGATCCGATAGGGATACCAGGTCCTAGACGAGTGACGATAGGCACTAGTACATATCTTCTTACAGAGATTCCTTCGTCCTTGCTTCCGAGTTCTTAAAATTTCAACCCTCCACCTTACTCACGTGGTCCTTCGAGTCGGCACGTAGCTACGAGTTAGATCCGTACTGCGATTACTAGACCAATTGTGTCTCAAGCCTACATACCACCCGTGGTTTTGGGAGGTTATGTTCATATTTGTAGAGGTCAGATTGCTACTTCCACGACATATATCCCTACTTTAGATATGTATATTCCTACTTCCGGAATGCATATCCCTACCTATGGAGTGTCTCATGGGGCATCGCAAGCGATGACCTATGGACCCTATTATGGGACGCAGTATGGACAGGTTTCTTCACCTTATGGAGGCGGGTATTCACAACCTGCTTACTCTCCTAATTACGGCTTTGTAGCTCCTACTAGTCAAGGTCCACCTCATTATGGTGCTTCCACGCCACCCTATACGGGTCATATGGGAGGAGGTCACTATGGACAAGGTCATGGTGGTAATCAATCCTATATGAACTAGGGAGCGGTCCACAGACCTCATCATCCTAGGCTCCCTTTCCTCATGACACTCAATCTACCTGACTTATCGAGACTTACGAATGATCCTATGGCTCATGACCCGACTTGGCTGGCTGTCCCTACCAAGATTCCTTCGGACATACCTAAGTTCAAAGGCAAACCAGGAGAGGATCCGAGTGAACACGTTACGACATTCCACCTATGGTGCTCTTCCAATTCATTGCATTAGGACTCAGTCCATTTGAGACTATTTCAACGCACCCTCACAGGGCCTATGGAGAAATGGTATATAGAGTTACCTAGGGGTGGCTTTACTTTGTTCGATGACCTTGCGATGACTTTCTTAATCAATTCCAGCTACCAATGCGCTATGATGTTGGTACTGAATTCTTGTCGACATTTTGGCAAGATAAAGCCACCCATATTTTTTATCATATTCAGGAGTGGTGTAGATGGAAGAGATTAATTAAAGCCTTTATACCACCGGAGTTCCTCCTTGAGTGGTTCCTCAAATATTTATTTCCATATATAGCGAAGGATGTTTCCACATCCGGAGTGCAAAATGAGGAACAAGCAATATTTAGGGCACAGGAAATAGACTTGATCTATGCTCAGTCTGGTTTGTTATATGAGATTATACCCAACGCTCCTCGTTCTAGTTTTGATCCCAAGGTCAAATCTGGATGACATGCCGACGACATTGTGGGTTGTGCAAGTAAGAAACCTGTAGGTTTGGTTGCAAAACAAGTTGCTCAGTTGTCGATCAACCAATCTGCCTCGGGACAAGCTATGGCTTCGTCTCAGCCTGCCCAAATGACGAATGTACTTGCTGTGCAATCGTCGGACCAGAAGGGTAACCATCAACTCGGACGGAATAGAAAAAAGGGTAAAAACAATAACAATAAAAAGGGTGGTTATAAGAACGAGAATGCCAATAATAATGACAAGAACAGTAAAAATGCTGGGGGGGACAAGCAGACTAAACGTAAGGTTAAGTTTCCTTGCAAGTTATGTAAGGACGATCACCTCACTTACTTGTTCCCTAGAATGGATGAAGCTTCGAAGTTCATAGCACCGGGCCCAGCTATGTTAACGAACCCTTTACCGCATAACCAAAATATGAACTCGAAGTCCCATGATCAATCTAGTGATGATGATCCACCTGAGACTAGTGTTCGTGGGTGCATTAATATGGTCTGTGCCGTGAAAGTTGTGACGCGTGTGAAATATTATACTTCGTCACAACCCAGCCCAGGCAAAGAACCTGATCCACCAGGAACCCCTTTGCGCATTGAGAAACCTGTGGATAAACCTGAGGCTGCACCTCGCATTCCTAAGGGGGTACTTAAGCGTTCGGGGCATAACCCAAATGCCCGAGCCGCCCAGAATTATTCAGTTGTCGAGGACTTGGGCCATAATCCTTGTGCGATGTCTGCATTGGAAGTGCTTAAGAGTTGTCTATCGCAAAGGAAGGATTTGCTTTCCGCTCTTGGTGTGAATGATGATGATTCTTCCTCAGTGATCAAATTTGAAACCGCAGGACATCAGCCTCGCTTGCCCTACTATGTGTCCCTTTTGGTGCATGTAGAATGTCTTAATATGACTGTCAAGCGTACTGTGATTGACGAGGGTGCTACTGCTTCTATGATGTCTTTGTCTTGTTGGAAGGGTCTCGGTTCTCCTGAGCTGTCAAAATATACGACCATGTTAACTTCTTTTGATGGGAGATCATTTAGGCTGCACGGTATCCTTCCTTCCCTTAAAGTCCATTTGGGAGGGAAGATCGTTGTGATAGAGGTTGAGGTGGTTGATGCACCCCTTGACTACAATCTCTTACTGGGAAGGAACTGAACGTATAGTATGCAAGCCATTGTGTCTTCCATGTTTTGCATTGTATGCTTTCCACATAATGGGAAGATTGTAATGATTGATCAAATGGCATTCAAGAATCCGCCTATTACTGCATCTTCGAGAGCTTCGGTTCTGAAAGTTGAACATTCCTATCCGGCAACTGGGAGTGTGGGTGTAGGCATGTATCCATCCCTCATGGGAACCTTTAGTTGTTCTGCACCCATCCTCATGATAGGATCTAGTTTTGGTGGTGCTTCGATGTCTACGAGATTGGTGCCTTTTTGCACAAGTCATATGGGATATCCCTGGATTCTTCCTTCACCGAGTCCTTTGAGTGAGGCCATCGAGATGAACATGCGGTTGCCTGCAGTTATGATAGCTTACCAAGCTAATCTCAAGTCTGCTGCAGAGTCTTGTTCTTCCTCTTCGCGGATGGAGGAGGAAGACCCCTATGTGCTATTGGCATGGGAAGTACAGTCTTCTCATGCCCACGACTACCTTGATACAGTTTTCCCTTCAGATGAAGCGATTATCGAGGCTATGTCGGGAGCTGAGCCACCATGGGAGGAACTTCATCATAGATCGTACTTCCTTCCATAGCTTGACTGTTTGGAGCATGAGGATTATAGGGAGATTCTTAGTCAGAAAGTTGGTATAACTATGGTTCCATTAAGCTCTCTTGGTCCGATGGCTGATGGAAACATGGCGAACATATCGTCAACTATTCCTATCAACATTTCTCGCAATCCTGGTACAATTGAGAATGTCTACATTGGGGCGGATTGTTCCCAAGATGAGATTCTGGAGTATACCGAGCTATTCAAGGAATTTCGTGATATTTTTTCTTGGTCTTACAATGAGATGCCAGGGATTGACCCTCGAATAGTCAAACATGAGATTAAGACTTACCCCTACGCTAAGCCTGTTCGACAGCGTTTACGCGCCGTGAATCCTAGGAAAGCACCCGACATAAAGGCAGAGATAGAAAAGCTATTGAAAGATGGTTTCATCTATCCCGTTCCCTTGACAAAGTGGGTTTCAAACCCCGTTCCAGTGGATAAGAAGCAAGGAGCGATCCATATATGCACTGATTTCCATGATTTAAATCGTGCCTGTCCTAAGGATAACTTCCCCACACCGTTTATAGATCAGATATTGGATGAGTGTGTGGGTAGCGAGGTGTTCTCGTTTATGGACAACTTTTCCGGGTATAATCAAATCCAAATTAAACTCGAGGACCAACACAAGACCGCATTTATTTGTCCTTAGGGAACATTTGTGTATCAAAAAATGCCTTTAGGCCTTAAAAGCGTCAGAGCTACGTTTCAGCAGGCGATGAACTTGATATTCCATGATCTCAAGTCTATTATTGAAGTATTTTTGGATGACCTCACTGCTCATTCTCGCATGAGGATGCGTCATTCTTATCACTTGAGATTGGTGTTCGAAAGGTGTCGGCACTATGCTTTTAGATTAAACCCTCAAAAGTGCATCTTTTGCATGAAGTTAGGTCGTTTGTTAGGATTCATTGTTTCGAAAGAGGGTATAAGAGTCGACCCTTTGAATTTTGAGGAAATACTTCAGTTGTCTCCCCCGTGAAATATTCATCATCTTCAGTGTTTGCAAGGCATGGAAAACTTCTTATGAAGATTTGTTGTCAACTTTGCCAATTTGACTAGAGGTTTCATGTGTCTCCTCAAGAAGGATACTCCCTTTGAATGGGATGAGCGAGCCCTAGCATCGGCCCCGGTGATTAGTCCTCCGGATTATAGCCGTGATTTCCTATTATATGTGGCCGCGTATTTAGAGACGATTGGTATGGTTTTGGTTCACGAGGATGAGGAGCTCCAGGAGCATGTCATATATTATCTGAGCTGAAACCTTATTGACGCAGAGATTCGGTATTCTCACGTCGAGAAGCTTTCCTTAGCTACCGTACATGCGATGCAGCGTTTGAGACATTATATTCTCCTTCGCCAGACCTTGGTTGTGGCCCATGTCAATCCGTTTCAATTCGTCCTCACATGTAGGATGATTGGGGGAAAGTATAATAAATGGATTGTCATCCTGCAAGAGTTTGATCTCGAATTTGTTTCGACAAAATCGAAGAAATATTTAATCTTTGCAGAGCTCATATCGGATTTTATGAGCGAGGCTGAGGAGTTGGTATGTGAAGATACATTCGTTGATGAACACATTTTCTTAATCTCAATGGCTGACCCATGGTATGGGGATATCATAGTATATCTACAAACACAGAGGACCCCTACTCACCTCTCGCGAGATGAACAACGACGATTACGTCAGGTCTCTAAGAACTACCTCATAGTGGACAATACTTTGTACCACCGTGGAGTAGATTCCCTTTTATGACGTTGTTTAAATCATGATGAGGCTAAGGTAGTGCTTAATGATTGCCACAGAGGGGCGTGTGGTGGTCATTTATTTGGGCTTTCTACAGCTCAAAAGATTTTAAGAGTGAGTTATTTCTGGTCGTCGATCTTCAAGGATTGTATTGAAGCAGTCAATAGGTGCCACCCTTTCCAGGTGTTCACATAGAATATGCACTCGAAACCTGCCCCGTTACAACCTATTATCACCGCTGGTCCCTTCACCAAATGGGGGCTCAATTTTATGGATTGCAACCCAGCTTCGGCTGGGGGGCACCATCATATCGTAGTGGCTATTGATTACTTCACGAAATGGGCTGAGGCAATGCCTACAATAAAATCCGACGGTGAGATAGCCGCTCACATCGTATTCAACCAAATCATTACTCGGTTTGGGATTCCGAGAGAGCTTGTCACTGACCATGGCTCGCACTTTCAGAACCGTATGATGGAAGAGTTGGCATCCAAGTTAGGGTATAAGCAAGAGCACTCCTCTTCTTACTATCCTCAGGCGAATGGACAGGTTGACTCAGTGAATAAATCACGTAAGTCCATTCTCCAATGAACCATCGCGCAAAGCAAGATGAATTGGCATATTATGTTCTACCCTACTTTGTGGGCATATCGAACGGCAGTTAAGACTGCCACTGGTTTTTCTCCATATCAACTTGTAGATGGAGTGGAGTCGATATTGCCGGTTGAATGCGAGATTCCTTCGTTGAAGTTAGCCGTGGAACTCTTACTAGACACTTCACCTTTGGAGGAGCGTTTGGTTCACCTTGAGCAACTCGATGAGCAACGTAGAGATGCCTTGGTGACTCTAGAGGTTAATAAGCATCGCGTAAAGTCCCAGTACGATAAGTCTATCCATCCGAGAGTGTTTAGTGAGAGAGAATTGGTCCTTTTGTGGGATCAATCGAAAGAACCCTTGGGGGCAGGGAAGTTCAGTCCTATGTGGTGTGGTCCTTACGTGGTCAAGCATGTGTTAGAGAAGGGTTCCTACGAGTTAGTGGATTATGAAGGGATGGCCTTGGCAGAGCCTAGAAATGGGCTCTATCTCAAAAAATACTATGCATGATCTTTAGCCAAGGCTGTTTGTTGTATATTATTGTACATCTTTTTGCATAGTTAGGTCTTGTTTATCATGATCGGGTTTGTGATTAGTTTCCGTTTCTTGTGGCAGATGTCAATGGAATCTTCCACCTACATAGGATTCGCGGATGGTGCAAGCCGTCACACTCAGCACTCAGCCTCAGCTACTTGGGTGATTTATACTCCTATAGGTCAAGTACTGTCTTCAGGAGGTGTATGTCTATGGCCATATTCCAACAATGTTGCTGAATATAGTGCCGTTATCGAGCTTCTACGAGATGCCATTTCGCATGGTGTTCTCTCTCTTGAGGTACGTCTTGATTCAGAGTTAGTAGTGTCACAACTCAATGGTTTGTACCATGTTAGAGATCCAACGTTATTGAGGAGATTCTTACGTGTGAGATTGTTAGAACGACAATTTGAGAGTATAACATATATACACATTCCAAGAAATTATAATCAAGTTGCTGACTCATATGCTAACTACGTGTTAGATTGTCATTTGTTTCATTCATCATAAATTAATCATAAAAACAATTTTTACACATTTAAATAAATAAACCGATCACCATAAAACTTTTTTATACATAAAAAATGTGGTAATACATAGTGTCATAATACAAAATTGGGGCTTTGAAAGCCACCATCATATACACGGTAGTACAAAATAGATACACTCCCAGGTGTCTAGTCCTGTGGAGGAGGAGGAGGGTTCTGATCATGATATGTCACTATGGCTCTAGCTAGCCGCTGGAATATGTTAGTTTTTCAACCTTTAAGCTAGCATTATGTTGAGATCTTTTCACTAAGAGAATAACAAGCAAAACAATAACATAATCACATCACAAGAGACAAGAGACACAAAGAGTTTTGATCGGGGAAACCATAAATGGAGAAAACCCCGCAACTTCCTCTAAGATAGTATCACCACAAGATGTGAAACCCAAAACAGTAAAATGTACTCCCAACACAACAGAAGCCTTCTGTCTTCTGTCAAGCCAAAGTATTTCCTTCTCCAAAAGTGCGCCACACTTGAGAGAGCAAGTGATGTATTCCCCAAGTGATAAATAGAGAGACTCTCACTCTCTATTTATATTCATCCGTTCACTTGAGTTTCCATTTCACACGTAGGCTCAACCTAATAATTACTACTCGAGCCTACACCTTTATTAGTGTATAATAACTCAAGTGCCCCGAAACTGTGGGGACTTACCTAATGACTTGATATGACTTGTTTACATTATTAATCCTCCAGATCGAAACATCGGGGTAATACAACATGACTCAAATACATAATAGAAAAATCCCAGAATAAACATTGGGTTACAATACATAAGATACATGGAAGAATACATTCTAAAGTTACATATACATCAACACTCCCTCTTAACTAGGAAGGTATTCTTTCAACACTATTTTCAGCACTGGTCTTCTTCTCTGTATCAGCTGGATCACCTCGTCTTCAAGTCATCTTCGTCTTCAAGTCATCTTCATCTTCAAGTCATCTGAATCTGGATCATCATAGAGCATCATCACAGGATCTAGATCATCACTCGATCTAGATCATCATCACTAGACTGGATCTGGATCATCACTCGATCTGGATCATCATCTCTGGACTAGATCTGGATCATCACTGTTGGATCTGGATCATCACTCGATCTAGATCTCTCAGAGTCATCATAACTGGATCTGGATCATAGCTCGATCTGGATCTCCTCTGGTCAACATCATGTGTGAACTATCTCGTCATAGGAAGTTCTATAGAGCCAGCCCTTTTTCATGCCAGTTGTAGGCCTACCCTCATGTAGGTCTTCGCCCAGCACTTACATCTGGCCTACTCGTCAGAAAGGCACGCCCAACACTCACATCTGATCATGTAGTAAACTACAGTCACATCAGAAAGGCCTAGCACTCACATTCACCAGCATGGTAGGCACAATCAACTACCATCTGTGAAATGGATCTGCACTTATATCTGTCCTACTCGTTAGAAAGGCACAGTACTCACATCCATCCAGGCTAGAACACATCCGCTCACAATAATGGGAGAGTTTTGCACTTCCATACAGACTGGAACCACATCTGCTCACAATGATGAAAGAACTCTGTTCTTTTCACCCAGGCTGGAACCACATCCGCTCACAATGATGGAAGACTCTCATCCAGGTTGGAACCATATCCGCTCACAATGATGAGAGATTTTCTCACTTTCATCCAGGCTGGAACCATATCCACTCACAATGATGAAAGACTCTCATCCAGGATGGAACCATATTCGCTCACAATGATGAGAGATTTGTGCACTCACATCTGACCTGGTAGGAACTGAATCCTACACCCTCGTCAGAATGGCCCCCAGTCCCTAACTGAGCTACCTGGTAACGGACCAGGCGCCTCCACTCTCCTTGAGAGTGGCAGTTGCCCTTACATCTGTCCTACTCAACAGAATGGCCAGCACTTATATCTGTCATGGGAGGAACTTAATCCTTTAGCCATGACAAGAATGGCTCATCCCTTACATCTGACCTACTCGTCAGAATGGCTCTCTCAGTCCCTGAATGAGTGTTCCTGGTAACTGACCAGGTGCCTCCATTCCCAGAATGGCAGTCAGCACTCATATCTGACATGGAAGGAACTGAATCCTCTCAGCATGACAGAATGGCTCAGCCCTTACATCTGAACTGCTCGTCAGAATGGCTATGGGTCTCTAGGACTCATATCTGACATGGAAGGAACCAAATCCTCTCACCATGACAGAATGGCTCAGCCCTTACATCTGACCTGCTCGTTAGAATGGCTTTGGATCTCTAGCACTCATATCTGACATGGAAGGAACTGAATCCTCCTACCATGACAGAATGGCTCAGCCCTTACATCTGACCTGCTCGTCAGAATGGCTTTGGGACTCATCACTTTCCCTTGGAGGGAACCTCAATTTGGATAACACCAAGTCTCTCTCTGAAGTACTCGAACTTCAGCCTAGCCAATGGCTTCGTCAATACATCAGCTATCTATTCCTCCGTCGCAACATACAAGAGCTTCACTGCTCCTCTCTGCACCATATCCCTGATATAGTGATACTTGATCTCGATATGCTTCGACTTGTCATGGAACACTGGATTCTATGACAACTTCACGCAAATCTGGTTGTCACAATGTATACAAGTAGCATCCAACTAGAGATCAAATATATCAGACAGTAGCTTCTGCAACCATACTGCCTCACAACTAGCTGAGCAAGCTGTGACATACTCTGCTTCAGCTGTACTGAGTGCCACACAAGATTGCTTCCTGCTAAACCAAGAGATCACACCTGATCCCATACTGAGGCAACATCCTGAAGTACTCTTCCTGTCGATGGCACTTCCTACCCAATCTGAATCAACATAACCCTCCAGGTTAATCTTCTGATTCGCATCGTACTTGAGTCCATTTTCACAGCAAGGAAAGTATCTAGTCTCAGGTACATCAAGGACCTAATCATCTGACGATACATCGTAGCATCAACCGTCTCTGATGAAGCATCACTTAATAGCTTCATGTTTGATCCATAGGTTTGGTCATGTAGTCCATCATCCTGAACCTCTTCAGGATCTCTACTGCATACTTCCTTTGTCCAAGGAATATTCCATCTACACTCTGCCACACCTCCATACCTAGAACAATAGTGCATCGACACATAACAGGAGTATCACTGGTCTTCCGTCTTCAACCTTGAAGCAAAGGTTGGAATCCTCTTTACTCTTAGTAAAGCCTAGAGTCATCAATAATTTTCCCATCCTATCGTACCATGCCGAACCTCAATATATTATGTAGTCACTCCCTCTGAAGCGGAGCATCATACTCCCTCTGTCTTCTGTGCTCTATGCACTGAAAACATTTTGTACTAGAGTGACAAGTAGCTTCCTATGCTACTAATATTCTATGTGACCATCTAGTGTATAGACTTACATCTTCAACCTTGTAGCAAAGGTTAAGATCTTCATCAGTCTCATCATGTATGTGTTTCAACTCGTACTGGTTGCAAATGTCTCTTTGTAGTCTAGGCCTTCCTTTCGTGAGAAGCCTCATGCTACGAATCTTGCTTTGTATCCCACAATGTTTCCATCTACTGCATGATGGAAATATGAACTTCTCTTCAGGTCTCGATACTACGCCCAGACATCATTCTTCTTGAACTAATCTTCCCTTTCTTCTTGGTGGTTGGAAGGTTCTGCATCAATGATGTCACTGCACTCGTCATATTAATTCTTTGTCTTTGAACTGTCGTCACTTGTTCTTCGGAACAAGTCTTCATTCTTCTTTTCTTGTAGGCGATTATGTATACGATATTTCCTACAAGTCAAATGCAATTGTATGGTTAGAAACATTTCATAAGGAATATTTATACTGGCAAACACTTATGCATAAATATATGATCATGCAACTACTTTAGCCAATACAGCATTCATCCATATCTCATTGAAACTTTCTAGATGCCTTCCATCTCTACCAAGACAACATTGAGATTGTGCACTAATCCAATATGTCAGCAAAGAGGTTTCATTCTAGATAAGTAGCAATGGAGAATTTGTATAGCCCCATGAACTACTTACCCATCACATGCATATTAGTAGTATTCTATCATTAATGCAAACATCCTATCATGCACGATACATCAACTGAATATAAACAAATGCATAACAAAATAATATAATGAAATGACAATTGAATACTTATCTTTATTTGTTTTGAGGGTAGACTCCTTCTTGAGCCTTCAACTTCATCGTCTTCTTCATTCATAATAGCATCGTTTCTTATCCAAAAGCTAAGGTGGATAAGAAGTTCTTCAAGAGTTGAGTTCTTCATATTCCTCATTGCTTGAGGGATCTTCTTTGGATGGCGATATCTTGATCTTCAATTTCTCCCATCTTCTCTTCTCTTCTTATGATTCAAGCTTCTTCTTCTTCCCAAAGTTTGTTGAAAGTAATCACTTCCTTCTGGAACACATTCCTTGAATGAATGAATTCCACGATCCTGAGAGGCCATTCAAGGTGGCCATCATCACTTCTACATTCTTCACTTTTTATTTTACCACTTCAAGTTGTTCTTGATTTGAGAGACTCTTATGACTGCATGGTCTCTGCATTCTAGATCTTCACATTCTTCAACTGGATTCTTTAGGTCATATTCTGATTTTTATTCTTTCCTTCAAATAACTTGAAATTCTGGAAGACCTTCAACAGCTTTGCTTGCAATAGGTAGTGCTCTGTAATGCACATGTACAAGCCTTCTATGCCAAATCTCATTTGTCTCTACTATGTCATGGATCGAGGCTTGTTCTGGATGTCCCTTCAATTTGTACAAGCCTCCTTCTTGTTCTCCAATCACTACCGCATCATCGATAGTCTTTCCTTTTGGCCATATGATGACTTGACCATCTATGAATGCAACCTGCATTCCTTTTGCATCAATGCTGAAATGGAGAGAAGGTTCTTCTTGAGTCCTGTGAGAGCTGATATCAGAACATATTCATCCTCGCTTGAAGAATATTCACTTTCATATCTGGATCTATTTCTGGATGGTTCATCATTCTCTGCAGCATGAGCATGATGTCTTCTTTGGCCTCGTCTCCCTCTGAAACTGGAACCTCTATACTCATGTAGGTGTCCAATCCAGTTTCTTCAGAGAGATAAAATACTTCTATGCTTGGAATTTGTCAACTTCACCAAGCTTATCATCAAGCTATTGTGATAGATCATATTGAAATGAGAACCTCAAATGGAAATAGCAAAGGATTAGATCTTACCGATTTGAGGTGTCTGCCCTTGTTCCAGAGCTGGCTGATCTAGGGTTTGTCACAGAAACCCTAATTTTCAAAAAATGAAATATTTCAAATATTATTGGATAAACAGATAGATCTCTTCAAATGGAGCTGTCCAATGTACTCCTTTTCTGAAAACAGTGGAGGGAAGCTCCCGGAACAGGAAGCCCTAATCTTCCAATTTCTTCTGCAGAAATGACTGTTACTATTTCTGTGATATCTCCGAAATTTATGATCCTATGTGTCTGAAATTTCTGAATGAGGTAAAATCGAATGTCCCTGATCCAACACCATAGGTTTCATCAGAATTGGTTTCACCATTTGGTATTTATGATCCTTTTCCAAAGGTGACCTGTTACAGGACTGTTCAGACCAGCAAAGTTGTACGGAATTCCACGTGTCACTGGTTCATCCTCTGAGTCTGACCTTCGGGCCACCAAAATTAAATTCCGTTCCATTTCTGGAACAACTTCAGGAATTCCATTTGGACCTCTGTAGCCCAAGATATTGCATATCTCCCCAGGTGTCCTGTTTATGGATGATTTCTGGAAGAGGCTGGAGCCCTAACTTGGAGAGATCATATCTCCTAGAATATAGCAAATCTGAGTCTGATTTTTGGATAAAGCGTTCATCAGGATTGTATCTTTGTCCCCTGTAATGTTCAGCTTCTGAGACTTCACCAATATCAGAATATAGCAACTATACCAAAACTTAGCAGTTTTAGTATTTAGGGTTTCTTTTAGCTCGAGGTCAAACTAGGGTTTGACTTTCCCGGAGTTTCACCCAACCAAATTTCTTGATCCAGGTCTCTAAAATTTGGTTTTGATGAGGATAAAAATCCTATGCTGGTCTCACTCAAAAATTCCTCTTCTGTAGAAATCCCTAATTTCCACATTGAAACTGAAAATGCTTGAAATTGAATTCCGCATCGACAGAAAGATGCACCCTTCAAAGGAGAGTCATCCTAGCATACTTTTGCTGAAAATATATGGAGGAAGATCCAAAATATAGGAAGCCCTAGTTACTGTAGCTGCACAATGTCTTCTTCTCAAGTTAGCTCTGATACCATGTTAGTTTTTCAACATTTAAGCTAGCATTATGTTGAGATCTTTTCACTGAGAGAATAACAAGCACAGCAATAACATAAGCACATCACAAGAGACACAAAGAGTTTTGATCGAGGAAACCATAAATGGAGAAAACCCCACAACTTCCTCTAAGATAGTATCACCACAAGATGTGAAACCCAAAACAGTAAGATGTACTCCCAACACAACAGCAGCCTTCTGTCTTCTGTCAAGCCAAAGTATTTCCTTCTCCAAAAGTGCACCACACTTGAGAGAGCAAGTGATGTATTCCCCAAGTGATAAATAGAGAGACTCTCACTCTCTATTTATATTCATCCGTTCACTTGAGTTTCCATTTCACATGTAGGCTCAACCTAATAATTACTACTCGAGCCTACACCTTAATTACTGTATAATAACTCAAGTGCCCCGAAACTGTGGGGACTTACCTAATGACTTGATATGACTTGTTTACATTATTAATCCTCCCGATCGGAACATCGGGGTAAGACAACATGACTCAAATGCATAATAGAAACATCCCGGAATAAACATTGGGTTACAATACATAAGATACATGGAAGAATACATTCTGAAGTTACATATACATCAACAGAATAAATGCACCCATGTGCGTGGTACACCCACCACCTGTCGTTGCATGGCCTCAAGCAAGTCTTCGACTTATGCCATGGGAACTCTATGAGTCAGCCGCACGAAGTTGGTATGGATGTTTTGGAGCGTTCGCTCCGCATCCACACCAGTGATGTCGTTTCCTCTTCCCCTCCGTCTATGATGTGGGAAGCCCTCTGGTCACCGTGGTCCCACATCTGCACATGAATGGTAGATATCACTATGTATTGTCACCCCCAAACATGTCTTTTTGATTCCATATAATCAAGAAAACACAAAAAAATAAATAATTCAAAAATTTTAAAAAGAGTGAGGGTCGAGATTCATTACCTATCTCTCCATGTGCCGATCCTGGTGGTAATGGCATGTCTGGATCCCCCCGAAAATCTATCCCTGCATAGGGGTAGTCATCTATGGCAACAATATGTCGTCGCCACCATGGAAAAAAGTTAGCTGGATAAGGGTTGGCCGACGTACCACCCCCCAGTCTGCATATCGCATCTTCCCAACATCGTTGGGCTGGATCTCAAACCCCGTGGAAAGGAACATCCACTCTAGGGCTCAATCCTGGAACACACTCGAAGAAAAACGTGCTCAAAATACTGCTGAACCCAAAGTTCCGTATCCTACCTACCTTACACTCACTGAGCTGGTGTTTCATGTTGCTCAATAGTGTAGTACTCCAGTCGTATATGGTCGGTCTCATGCACTCCACTGCATAGAACATCAATGGCCGAGAGGCCTGATGGAGTGATGCTAAGCCCGCTATCCTGCCCAGCGTCAGTAGTATGGCCTTTAGGCCCAGCACCTGTATAGCGTTGGTGGGAACTTGACTCCCCACCTTCTTAGTATCTGGGTAGCAGTACACAGCTATGTACTCATCGATAGTAAGCCCATGACCTGGACCACCTTGGGAACGAAGGTTCACCACCTCCCCTCGTTTAGATAGACCTGTGATAAAGTAGATATCCTCCACCTCAATGGTGAGGGACATACCGTCTATCCGGAAGGACTCTAAGTCTGGATCCCAATAGTCTACCAGCATCTGTAGCAGTCATGGTTTCGCCCTCAAGCCACCAAGGCACCAAAACTTATAGAGTCCGCATGCACGTACTACTTGTTGAGCCCTTATGTCGGCCCTTACTTCTTCCTCTACTTCACCATGCTCGCACTCTCTCCATTCTAGCACCATCCTGCATGAGAAATTGACCAATTGTCCATTAGATTCTTGTAAATCCACTTGTGCGGCGTCATACACGACTTTTTTGCAAATATCCGTGTATGTACACGGTTTCTAGCCCCTTTTCCACGTATATCCATCCCTATACGTGGAAAAAGCTTCGATACCCACGTGGGCCGCAGCGCTCATGTAGATTTGGCCTTAACAACCTCATTTGACCATGAAAACTTGTAAAAATTATATTGAAATGCAAGCTGAGAGCATGAGTGAATACCTGGAAGAAACGGTTGTGAACTCCGCCGGCTGGATCTCCTGGAATTTGCAGTTGAAAATCAGAGCTCCAATGGGTAAAAGTTTCAAATGATTTCTATTTTTTACTATTTATAGAAAAAAATTCAAATATTTGAAAATTTTTACCCCCTTTCCTATAGTTTTGACAGTTTCTAACCATTTTGGACCGTTTCTAACATAGTCTATGATGTAGAAGACCATTTGCAGTGCCGTTTCATCATTTGGATTGACCCGTTCGTGCCCATCTCAGGTATCACGTCTACACTGGCATATAGGTTAGGTCCACCACCGTTTTCATTTTGCATGACCTTATGACCATGTCACTATATCCTTACGTACGAACCCACTCTATTATGTCACGGAACC
The DNA here is from genome assembly GCA_001517045.1 of Pseudotsuga menziesii. Taxonomy (NCBI): domain Eukaryota; kingdom Viridiplantae; phylum Streptophyta; class Pinopsida; order Pinales; family Pinaceae; genus Pseudotsuga; species Pseudotsuga menziesii. The sequence goes on from LPNX010058144.1 coordinate 978,359, forward strand.
TTCTTGCTGCTCTAGAAGTGGCATGATATGAGTGGTAGAGCCTCACCTTATATGTGTACCCTAGTTAGCACCTTATTTGCATTTGGTGCCCATGCCGATGTTTCTCCCTTTAGGGTGTGAGAGTCCATTGTATAGTATTGCCATGACATTTCACAAGAGCCTCATACTCCTCTTGATCTCATGCTAGCCATGATCCCCCGGACTCCCTTGCATCAAGTTGTGGATGCATTATCATGAGCTTTTCTTATCTTATTGAGCTTTATGCCGGCTCCCCTGACATTGTGTTTCAGCCATATAGCCCGAGCTTGTCTCATGTCTAGCCATGCAGAGCCTTTCATTATATCCTTTGCAGCTTGATTCCCTTTTTACCGGGAGGGGATTTTCCCCCGAGTGTCGATATCCTACACATGTATCCTTGCATTGAGCATAGGTATGTTCCACTGCTTGGAACTAGTTTGTTTGACCTGATGACACTCATCTCCTCCTATTTTGTAACTATAAAGCTAGTTTATTCTTTTTTCAAGCTTTTCAAATAACTGAAAAGTCCAAAAAAAATCAAAAAACCAAAAAGTAGGACCAGAAAAGATATTATCTTTGGCAGCTGTCGAGTCGTGTCGCCTTCGAACAAAGCACTGTATATCACATCCATTGGTTGGGTTACAGTTTGACTTTAGGAGTTGTACTTGTTTATCTGAGTTTATCTCCACCGACTAGTTATGCTTCCAGTCCCTATGGAGCCTCTATTGATGCCTCCTGCGTCATAGAGATGTCCCAGTTTGTATATCGAGTCTATGCTGCCTTCATTCAGTCACCATACGCCGTTATGCTCTTGTTCGAAGGAAGTTGAAGCCTGAGTCAGCCATTCCTCAGTTATCTTGACTTTACATGTTGGCCATTCCCAGTACAGTTACTGGTTCGTGCACCTTATGATCGAGTCCTTCCACATTATACAGCTTTGCTGAGTACCTCGTGTTGGATGATGGGGGATGCCCTAATGCCCTCCTTCCAGCGGATTTCATCCCATCAACTTCATATGATTTATTCGGGGATTGGAGTCTAGAGTCATTTTGAGTGCCTTGAGACTTGCAGTCGTCAGTGACAGGTTCTCTCGCCATCGACAATTTTGGGAATACATCAATGTCCCCTAATCGATGGATTCTCTCAAGTGTTCGACCTCAACAAATTTATTCACACTTGTTATTTTGCACTCTAGTACCTTGATTCCCATTTTCATTATCGGTGGGTGATCTCGCGTCTGTTAACGGTATACATCAATGACCAGTAATCAGATGATGGACTACTATGTTCGACCTCGACACCTCTATTCACATAGTAGGACATGTACTCGTAGCGGTGTGTGTAGAAGACCTTCCAGATTGGTGGCATCTCTTATATGCTAGCTCCTTGATCGTGCCAGTGTTCATGATATTTCAGCTCTCGTGACTTGTTCCAGTATATGTCAGACATTTCCAGCTACTATGGAGATCTTGATATATTGTATATCTTCAGCATTTGTGGAGATCATGGTCCTTTGTATATCTTCATCATGGAGATTCTGATCTATGTATATTGTACGTGGCGACGACCACATATGTGCTATCATGTTTCATTCCTATTCATGGCCATTGTACTCTTATGTATCCGGGACTGCTATACGTATTTGCAGTTATATGCAAAGTTGTATTATTGTACTATGCTGATTGGGTGGCTGGTCTTCCATTTGGGTACCTTCATCACTCCACTTCTGGGATGGACTTATAATGTATTTCGGCCATCGTATAACCTCTCAGATCTCATACATTAGGGGGCATCTTTTATAGCGGATTTAACCACACTAGGTGAATCACACATTGTATGGCCTTCCCCTGTCCTGCTGCAGACTCATTAGCCCCTATGGACTACTTTTTGTCTTTTGATGTGTCCTTTATCATCCCTAAAAACATAAGAAAAGTGATATATGCGGCTTTTACCCTGATAACCGCGTACATACGCGGATATGACCCCTATAGTCGCATACATCGGGATGTGTGCATAATCCAAATCCTTTTGGAGTTTTCCTTGACTTGGATCCGACTCATATGACTCCTGGCCTTCCATATGCCTTGAGATTGCACAGATTTGACCTTTCAGTATCCCTTTGAAAATATATATAAGGAACCCCTTAATACATTGAAAGCATAAGAGAGAATTGAGAGTAACAAAACTATAGTCCATTGTTGCCAAAACTTATGCTTGAGTCTGCATCCCTTTGTCCCTTAGAGCACTATTGTGTTCTTCCCAAGCTTGCCTTTTGATAGTGAGCTTGCTATCTAAGTGATGGAGGATTGAGGTGGTGGAGGCCCAAGTGGGGGATTCAGTTTCTCTGGTTCATAGACGTGTCGTCAGAGGTTGTCACTTGTAATCTCTGATTTATATTAATAGAAATATCTTTTCCTGACCAGTAATGTGTATTTGAATGAATATTGTATCCATTGGAATATGTCAAATGCTTTTACATTATTGATTATATATGCTAGAATAGATCTAACACCATGAAATATAGTATGCTTGTATTGTTTACATTTTGTTGAAGAAGTATTATATCAATTCAAGCTGAAGATTGGAAAGCTCAACGGGGATCTACTTCAACCATCCGGAATAAGGTACGAGGCTCGATCCTTTAGTGTTAGACATTTTATTTCTATTGCATATTGGGAAAGATTGATTTTTGGAGTCTAGCTGTCTGTTGTGGTACCCCGCGCCATAGGAATTTCTATCCGAAACATTTTTTGTGAAAGGGTACAATCTGCAGTTTACCTTATGGATGAGGGATAACCCCTAGCTTCGGCATAAGATTGCAAAATGAATCTATAGGTAGTGGTTTAGTAAAAATGTACGCGAATTGTTATTTTGTATTAACATACTCTAGTTTGACAACCTTTTCTGACACTTGATCTCTTAGAAAGTGATATTTTATTGGTATGTGCGTTGTCTTGGAGTGCACAACATGATTTTTTGATATGTTTATGGCACTGGTATTGTCATAATTTATCACTATTAAAGGGGGATATATGTAACCATACTCTATACTATTAACCAATCTCGTGAAAAATAAAAAGAACATTGTAATATCATAAGAGTAAGTAGTGTGTTAATTAGTGAAATGAGGTACCATAACCTTCCTCTAAACTAGCTACCATATTACCCATCTTGTACAAACATTATTCAAGCTACTAGTATAAAATAATATGATAACAAGTTGCTTTCATAGTAATCACCCTATTAGTGCTCATTAAAGTGATATGATTCATGTAATATACCTAATATTTTATATAACTAAGCTTAGGTCTCACAGATGTAACTATGGTATTCATTGTACTAGAACAAAGCATGATGTAAATAGAAGCAGTACGGTATAAGTGCTTAATACAAGTATACTAGTAATGATGGAACTCATATGAAGATCATAGTACTAATTACGTAACCTAATATGAAGTTGATAGTGCTAACGATGGAACCTAATACAAAGCTGATGTACAATTATATCAGCAACATATGGGAGGCCTTCTTCCTAATAGAGCTCCTACTAAGTAGTGAACACAACCAAATTCAATCCTTCCACAAATTAAGTGTAATAAGAGGTAAGCACAACAGCAAAACACACATGTTGCAAACTTGTTTTAATATATATGATTTGTGATGTCTTATATTCTGTTAGTTTTGCTACATTTGGTTTTGAACTAAAGTATTCCAACTGTTGTCTGCAATGTTATGGAGGATTACCTTTTCCCAATGTAAAAGTGTGTATAGCTAAATGCAATTTACTGGAATGCAATCAGTTCAGGACGATGAATAATGTTCAATTTGATAATGCTTTAGTTAATAATTCTCAAATGCAGTACCATAGAAACATAACACATCTGTCAATTATAGAGGAAGAGTAAATTATTTTTTTTGGCATTTATAGTTGCTTACAAGTTACAATTTTGTGAGGATTGTGTTAAGAATCTTTGTTTTGATGTTGCACTGACTTATTGTATCTTTTGATGGAAATAATGGCTTATAAAAGATAATAGTTGGCTTGGGATATGGCTTATTCATAGTTTATGTACATCACTTTGGACTAGTTTGGTTAATTAATAGGATTTTTTTCACCTCTACAGGGACCTATCCTTTAATGGTTTGACTCAAAATCTACCCCAGAGTTTCAACTCATTTTTAAGTCTTAGTGTTCTGTAAGTAAATTTGATTTCCTAGAATTTGAAATAAGGATCTGGATGTTATTTTATAAAAAAAAAAAAAATTCTTCAGGGAAATGGTTTTTGGTACCCTTGCAGGTACTTGCAGAATAATAAACTTACTGGGTTTGTTAATGCCCTTGCCAATATTCTACNAAAAAAAAAAAATTCTTCAGGGAAATGGTTTTTGGTACCCTTGCAGGTACTTGCAGAATAATAAACTTACTGGGTTTGTTAATGCCCTTGCCAATATTCTACGCACAGATTTGTAAGTCAAACCATTGTTCTTTAATCAATTTCCTAGTTGTTTGTCTGGATAGAAGAAACTATACAGTTGTCTAACTTTCATTTGTTCTTCTTAGGAATATTGAAAAAAACTATTTTAAGGGGTGGATACCCAATGATTGTAAGTCCAATAAAAAAATTCTGTAAGAATTTAACTTACATATCTTTTGTTTTGTCTTATTACATCTTTGAATATTCAAAGTACGAGTTAATAAATGATTTATTCATTTGGTTATTTTCTAACCATGTATCTTATTTTTGGAAGAGATATAAACTTTTAGATAGAGGTTAATTCTTTGGGTATATGGATTACTTATGGAAAGGAAATCCATATATTGTACTAACAAAAGCTTGAATTTCCTTTGTAGATATAGTGGTAATAGTTTTACCAATGGTCTTGCTCCTCCTCCCCCACCATATCCTCAACCTCCACCTTCTAACAGGTGAGCACCCAAGTGCAAAGTGGGCACTTCGTCAGGTGGCTCAAATGATGGAAACAACAATAAGAGATATCTCAGTAGGGGGGGCATAGCCGGTATATTATTTTTAATTATTCTCACTGTTGTTGCTGCTATATTAGGAGTTATTTTATTTTCACGTAGGTATCCTAGAAGCGAGAAGGACAAAGAAAAACTAAGCAATGGTGTGTCTTTCATCCCCCACGCTGCCCTTGTAGCTGAAGGTAAAGTTTATTATTTGGTCTTAAAATTGTGGAAATTAAGCCCAGTGATAGATTAATTTTACTCACAGCAATTATCAATTGTACATGCAAAATCACTCACAAAAGAGACTGAATATGGAGCTGAACACTAAACTGTATTAACTCATTGTACAATATCCAAACCTGTAACATAATAGGTTGCTGCATTAGATAATTACATAAGGGATTCAAATGAATGAGGAGGAAATTTGAATCTCATCAAAACCAGGCTTACTAAAATTAAGCAAATCCCCCATAGGTGCATAAAGCAGTTTCCAAATCAGCTAAGGAGCTCACGAATTGGCAAAAGTACTTTGGCAAGATAAAAGGTGATGGAATGAAAACTCATACATGATTTTAATAGGAGAATAGAGTGGAGGATGTGCAAAACAAAAAACTAGTTAACCTCACCTAGTCAAACTTTCCCAATTGCCTTAAAGCACTGAAAAAGCAGGCAATAAAGCAGAAAAAGTAGAAGGGCACCTAGGAGGACAGGAATAAAGTAGAATTGATTCCTTGAGGTTTCCCAAGTGCTACATGAGTCAAAATAGGCAATTTTTACCACTATGGATAGGTAAATGAAAACTTGCATAAGGTGGGACACATGAACTAGGCAAATAAGACAAAAATAATTAAATTAATGTCTAAGGTAGCTAACTATGGGTTGATTATTCTAACACCCCCCCTTAATCCTAAATTATGAGTAATATATCAGAAAATTATAGGGCCTAGAAACAAGGCTTAGTCACCCTTTACATACTGCATGTCCATACAACCAAGAAAAGAAAAAAAAAACCACATGGGAAAATCCTCCCTTAAACATGGACTGTAAAACAAAATTTGGAAATCTTGTCTTCACTCATGCTTCATAGCATGATCAGCAATCCCCAGCAGTGATTTGAGATTGCTAAAGGTATTCTCACAAAATTCTTTGGTGAATATATCAACTACTTGTTCTGAAGATGAACATAAGAGTAGGTGAATGGTGCCATCATGCACAAGCTCTCTGATGTAGTGCATATGGATCTCAATGTGTTTGGTTCTCTGCTTCTGAACTGGATCATTGCAGATTCAAATGGTACTCTGGTTATCATAGTAGATGGTAGTTGAGTAATTTGATTCGAAACAACACTCTCCAAGTAACCCCTGCAACCATAAACATTGAGTTGTTGCATTAACAACTCCTATGTACTCTGCTTCTGTAGATGAGAGTGCAATGGCACTCTGTTTCTTGCTTGACCAACTGATTGGCCCTTCTGCAAGCATGAACACATATCTTGATGTGGACTTTCTATCTATTCTATCACCTTCCCAATCACTGTCAGTAAATCCAATCAAATCAAAATCATATTTTTCTTTATAGAAGATCCCATGTGTCCTTGTTCCTTGAAAAAAGTTAAGGATCCTTTTGGCTGCTTTCCAATGGATCTCATGAGGCTGATCCATGTATCTAGAAGCCACACTTACGGCATAAGAAATATCAGGTATAGTATGTGTAAGATACAACAAACATCAAATCAATTTCCTATACAGTGTATTGTTTACCATAGGTGAAGAATCAGCTTCTTCCAGCTTCACTCCTGAAAGGAAAGGAGTCTTGCTTGGTTTGCAATCCTTGAATGGTTCATCAAATACAAGGAATACTTGGACTGGTGCACCTTGATTCCAGCTTTGGTTTGAGAAATCTCAAGCCCCAAGAATTGGCTTAAGAGCCCCAAATCTGTCATTGAGAAGGCTTGGTTCATTGCACCCTTCAAGGAAGCAATCTCATCCTTTGAGCTTCCTGTAATGACAAGGTCATTAACATATAACACAATGATCATTAATGAACCATCAATTAACTTCAAATAGAAATTTGGATCTGATTTGCACCGAAAAAAATTCAGTGATAGCAAGAAGCTATCAATCTTGGCATACCAAGCCCTGGGGGCTTGCTTTAGCCCATACAATGACTTTCTCAACCTGCACACAAGAGATGGGTTAGTAGAAAATCCTTGACGCTACTACATGTATATATCTTCAGTGAGATCTCCATTCAGGAAGGAACAATTTACATCCATGTGATGTACCTCCCATTGATTTGAAGCTGCAATGGCTATGGCTAGCCTGATGGAATCCATCTTTGCCACTAGTGGAAAGGTCTCATTGTAATCTATGCCATGAAACTATGAGTATCCATTGGCTACCAATCTGGACTTTTACTTTAGAGTTGAACCATCAGCAGCAAATTTGGTCTTGTACACCCACTTACACTGAACTAGCTTCCTCCCTGGGGGAAGATCCACCAGCTCCCAAATGTTGCTCTTCTGGAGTGAGTTGAACTCTTCCTTCATGAAGGCTTGGCATATTGGATCTCCTAATGCATATTCATATGTATGAGGATCTGATTCCACCATCAGATAGCATTTCTTAGAAAACATAGGATCCTTTATGCACAGACCACTCTCAAATTGAGATCTAGTCCTCCTTGGGTCATTGGGATTCCTAGCTAGCTCTCCTGTTGCATGTAGTGTCTTGGCTCCCCATTTTTCCCTTGTAGGGATGTTAGGATATGCAATAAACTCATAACTATCAGACATATCAGAAATATCATGTTCAACAATATCTTCACTTACTTTCATAGGTTCAGGTGGTGAAGAGGCTTCTCCAACTTCCACTGCTGCAAGGGGTTCTTCTTGAAACTGAACACACCTTTCAATAAAGGATTTATTTGTGCTCAAATTTATCAGATTGTACCCTTTTGAATCTTTAGAGTACCCAACAAATAGAAACTATTGGATTTGGGGCTGCAAAGCCTTCCTCTTCTTTGTTGGAATTCTAGCCCAAGCCTTTGAGCCAAAAATCCTGAAATGGGTCACATCTGGCTTGTGCCCACTCCATGCTTCGAAGGGAGTCATACCATCAAGATGTTTATGAGGCACCCTATTCTAGATATAGGCCGCACAATTTATAGCTTTGGCCTAGTACTTTGGTGGCAAAGCTTTGGCCTCCATCATGCATGTTTCCATCTCCTTCAGTGATTTGTTCTTCCTCTCAGCAACACCATTCTGTTGTGGTGTGTAAGGGATAGAGTGCTGCATCTGAATACCTGTATCTACACAATAATTAATAAACTCAGACTTGACATACTCACCACCATTGTCATATCTGAAGACCTTGAGTTTCCTCCCAGACTGGTTTTCAACCAAAGCCTTAAAGACTTTGAAGAGGCCAAAAACTTCAGACTTGTGTTTCAGGAAGTAAACCCAGCAATACCTGGAAAAGTCATCTATGAAATTCAATGCATATTTGGACTGAATCATGGACATATGAGGGAATGGTCCAGCAACATCACTGTGGATCAACTCGAGGGGTTCAGAGGTTCTCTCATGACTAGCTCTCTCAAATTTATGCTCTGGGTGTTTTCCTAGGATACAACCTTGGCAGACTCCTTTGGAAAATTTTATCTTGGGAAACCCTATGACCATCTCTTCTTCACTAAGATAAAAAAGATACTTGTAATTTAGGTGGCCAAATATTTCATTCTAAATCTTGCTTGCCTCATTAGCATGAATCAGAAGAGAAGAGGGGTTTGAGTAGGGTAGGAAGTGTGAGAACATGTATACCTTTTGAGCATGATTTGCAACTCCTTTTGCAATGACTTTACCACTTGAGATCTCTGTGATCTCAACTTCATTAGGGGAGAATATGACCTTCTTTGGAGACCCAGTGTGAGTCATCTGGTACACTGATAAGAGCTTGGAGGCAAGACCAAGAACATGCAACACATTGCTGAACTGACCATGATCAATATCAATCCTCCCTTTGCCCAAACTTTCAGTGAGAGAGTCATCTCTAAGTACTATAGGTGGTCCTTTCGACATGTCAAGTGAGGTGAATGCCTCCTTGGTCGAAACCATGTGTCTTGAAGATCCAGAATCAATGATGAAACTAGGTGAGCTTGATGTGCCAGCAACCAATGCATGAACTCTCTCTTTGTAATCTAAACTTGGTCCTCCTTCCCTCTTCTTTGAGCTGTCTGGAAGGAATATGCCATTCTTCTCCAGGAGTTGGGTCAGCATGTCTATTTGATTTTTCATACAGGAGCTTTCAGTGTGATTGCCCTTATTGCAGTATGCGCACTTGCTCATTTCTCCTTTGTTTTTCTTCTTCTGGGTGTTCTTCTTGGAACCTTGTGGCTCCTTCAAAGACTTGTTCTTGTCTCTCTTTTACTGAGGTGGATTTTTAGCTTTCTTTTTGCTTTTTGAATCCACCCTCGAATCTCCAGCAAACAGAGCTTGGTCTTTGGATGGTTTGATGGTGCCCATCATCACCAGCTTGTCTTGTTCTTGTGTGAGAGATTCCATGAAATTTGCAAGGCTAGGCATCTTCCAGGTTCGAGCTGTCAACTTTGTGGCATAGAAGGTCGAAACAAACACTGAATAGTCGGGGCCAAGCTTCTAGAGAATGGCCAAGACCAGCTGATCATCGTTCTTTTTGATCCCACATTGTTTTAGCTGCAAAACAAGTGCTTTGAACTTGGAGAAATAGAGTTGCAGGGATTCAAAGATATTTGTACTTAGGGAGACCAGTTCATTTTTGATTTGATGTCCCCTCATCTCATCTGTCTTTCCAAAAAGATCAGTAAGCTTCTCCCATACTTCATTCGGTGATGTCAATCCATCAAGATGGAAAAGGAGGTCTCTGGAAATACTCAGACACAAGAGACCACAGGCCTCATCCCTCCTGTTGTGCCATTTTATCTTCTCTGCAGCTGCATTGGGCTCTGATTCTATTTCCATAGTCACCCTATAGAGGCCTTTTTCTCTCAACCTTATCTCCATCTCTGCTTTCCATTCAAAGAAGTTGAAGTGAGTGAAGATGATCTTCTAAGATTGATCCATAGCTCAGAAATTGTCCCGGCTGTCAGTAGAAGGCTCCCAGTCACTGATGTCGAACATACAAAACAAAATTGAAGGAGAGAAATAGATCTACAATGGCTCTGATACTATGTGGAGATTAATCCCAGTGATAGATTAATTTTACTCACAGCAATTATCAATTGTACATGCAAAATCACTCACAAAAGAGACTGAATATGGAGCTGAACACTAAACTGTATTAACTCAGTGTACAATAGCCAAACCTGTAACATAATAGGTTGCTACATTAAATAATTACATAAGGGATTTGAATGCATGAGGAGGCAATTCGAATCTAGTCAAAAGCAGGCTTACTAAAATTAAGCAAATCCCCAATAGGTGCATAAAGTAGTTTCCAAATCAGCTAAGGATCTCACAAATTGGCAAAAGCACTTAGGAAAGATAAAAGGTGATGGAATGACAACTCATACATTCTTTTCATAGGGGAAAAGAGTGGAGGATGTGGAGGACAAAAAACTAGTTAACCTCACCTAGTCAAACTTTCCCAATTGCCTTAAAGCATTGAAAAAGTATACAATAAAGCAGAAAAAGAAGAAGGGCACCTAGGAGGCCAGGAATAAAGCAGAATTGATTCCTTGAGGTTTTACAAGTGCTACATGAGGCCAAATAGGCAATTTTGACCACTATGGATAGGTAAATGACAACTTGCATAAGGTGGGACACATGAACTAGGCAAGTAAGACAAAAATAATTAAATTAATGTCTAAGGTAGCTAACTATGGGTTGATTATTCTAACAAAAATTTGGGTCATTGCATGCACATATGTTTTCTCACTCTTTTTAGGGAAAGTTAGTGGTAGTCATTTATTGTATAGTAGTTTACTGGAGAGTTATTTATAAGGATTAATTATAAAATAATATGTAGGGTAACGTTTCTTTGTATTATCCCAGTCACCATTATGCTATTGTCACTGTTTCTGTGATGGATCTCTAGGTTTGATCATGGTGGAGAAGGTCATGGATCTATGCATGTCCTCTTCTAAATTGACATTAGCTGACTTTTTAGTGTGTTATTTGTTGTACTTGGGTTCCCTCTTTAAAGTGGTTCACTATTGTGGCTGGTTGTATTACTTGTTATGCACTGTTTATTGTTATTTTCTTCTGATGGGTACACTACTAATAAAAATGAAAGTAGTAATTGGATATACTATTTTCTCCACATTGGATATATTATAGTATAGAAATTAAGGAAGGAAGGTCTAAACCAAATTGTTTTCTTCTTTTTGTCCATTTATAATTTTTATGTGTGATCATAATATATATCTGAGTATCGAAATTAAGGAAGGTATAAACCACATTGTTTTCTTATTTTTATCCATTTATAATTTTATTGCATGTGCTTGAATAATTATGTTGTACATCTATGGGACTCTGCATCCAATAGACAAGTAGAGTAAATTACTACTTTCATGTTTTCCATTTTTTTTTTGTTTAAATAGTGGCATTCTAAGTGGTGATTTTGGACAAAGTTGAACAATTGTGGGAGATTTTCTAGTTCCCTTTGGAGGTATAAATGATAGTGGGATTTGCATAGTCTCTCTTTAAATTTTATTTTGTTTTATTTATATATCAATATAAACATGGTCTATTTCCTTGATTGCAGGTTAGTGGTTGTTTAAGTCACCTCTGAATAAAATGATCACATAAGTGTTCATATTTCTTGTCAGCAAGCAAAATCGAAGGCCCATATGATCAAATTTTGAATATGAATATATAGAATATGAAGAATACTTCATGCTAATGCATACAGAATATGACCGTTAAATTGAAAACATCTAGTGTTAAATAATTACACATGTCAGCATGGAAGTATTTTAGCATGCCTATAGTCCTTCTAAAGCACTAAGGGTATTTTAAAATTTAGTTTTATTTGGGACTTGAGTGTGTACCACTCATGAAATAATCAAGAGTTGTAATAATCCAAAAAACACCTAAGAAACCCAATTATTATGGTTAGAACTCCAATGACCTCTCCATCATTGGTGTCGCTAGCTAGTGATAGCACACTTTATCATAGTTGCGTTGGCATATGACTAGCATAGATCTATCTTAACCTTGTATGTATTAAGTGCTTAGTGGGATCAAACCTCTTGAGGTGAGATTATTCTTGATGATGAAAATTTTTATGGAAAGGTTTTCACATCATGGGATTTGGTCCCTCTCAATGCTCGATAGATCCATGGTTAAGATGAATATACATAGGTTATAATTAAAACATATAATTAAAAAAAAAAAAAAATTGAAAAGTGAGCCTCATGTTACAGTCACTTGTGAGAACCTTCCCCCATGTTGGGATGGAGAATGTGCTTCTTGGCGCAATAATTATCCTTAGTGGCTTTGAGCACTTCCTTTCAGGCTGGTTATAAAACCGTGATGGTTAGCATATTAATTCCCTCACACCTTGGCAAAATTTGACATTACCTATGCACAACTCTCACATCTCCCCCAAAATTATATACTTCTCAAGGGAACATGCATAAACCATGATTGCATGTATGCAGAAGCCCCTATATAT
>LPNX010058144.1:992190-1203748 GCA_001517045.1 Pseudotsuga menziesii
AGGAATGTATGTATGGTTAGTATGTAGGGCCTTACAATCACTATGACCATCATGATCTATTTACTGCCAACAATACAGTAGACCCCTCCTTTCACCTATAGAACATGAAAAAATGTATATGCATAGCATCCAGGCAATACTTGTAGGTAATGCAGGGAAGGGGGTGTTGTAAGGAGTTTCCACATAGTTGGTTTGTAGGGCCCTACAATCAATACAATCAACATGATCCATTTACTCCTAAAAATATAATAGAGCCCTCCTTTTAGCAAAGTCCATTTCCCAAATGAATTAATTAATTATTAACCTAGATAAAGTAGCCCAGGGCTTATGAAATGCATGTTTCAAATGATTATCTTTCATTCCAACCGAGGCATATTTTCAAAATTAGTCAATAACAAGATGTATTTGAAACAATAAAGTGTATTTATTTTCTCTACCAATGAGGTGAGGATGTGTACAAACAAGTGTAGGTCTCTATCATCCCCTGTTTTGCTACCATGAACAATTATATCAACAACATATGGGTAGGTCTTCTTCTTGACAGAGCTCCTACTAAGTATTGAGCACAGCCAAATTCAATCCTTAAACAAATTAAGTGTAATAAGAGGTAATCACAACAACAAAACACACATGTTGCAAACTTGTTTTAATAGATAGGCTTTGTGATTTCTTATATTCTATTAGTTTTCCTACATTTGGTTTTGAACTAAAGTAGTCCAACTATAGTCTGCAATGTTATGTAGGATTATATTTGGCCAATGTAAAAGTGTATACAGCTAATTCCAACTTACAGGAATGCAATCAGATCAGGATGATGAATAATGTTCAATTTAAATATAATGCTTTAGTTAATAATCCTCAAATGCAATACTATAGAAACATAACACATCTGTCAATTATAGCGGCAGAGTAAACTATTTTTTTTGGCATTTATAGTTGCTTACAAGTTACAATTTTGCGATAATTGTGGTAACAAGCTTTGTTTTGATGTTGCACTGACTTATTGTATATTTTGATGGAAATATTGGCTTAGAACAGATAATAGTTGGCTTTTGAAGTGGCTTCTTCAAAGTTTCTGTACATCACTTTGTACTAGGTTGGTTCATTAATGATATTTTTTTCACCTCTGCAAGGACCTATCCTTTAATGGTTTGACTAAAAATATGCCCCAGAGTTTCATCTCATTTTCAAGTCATAGTGTTCTATGAGTTAATTTGATTTCCTAGACTTGCAAATAAGGATCTCGATGTTATTTTATAAAAAAATATTTTTCTTCAGGGATATGATTTTTGGTACCCTTGCAGGTACTTACAGAATAATCAACTTATTGGGTCTATTAATGCCCTTGCCAATCTTCCACTCATAGATTTGTAAGTCAAACCATTGTTATTTTATCAATTTATTGGTTGTTTGTCTAGACAAAAGAAACTATACATTAATGTTATAACTTTGATTTGTTCTCGAATATTGAAAACAACCATTTTAATGGCTAGATGCCCAATGATTTTAAGTCCAATAAAAAATTTAAGTAAGCATTCAACTTATATATATTTTGTTTTGTATTATTACTTCTCCGGAGCTTCAAAGTATGAGTTAATAAAATGCTTTATTCAATTGGTTATGTTCTAAGCATGTATCTTTTTTTGGAAGAGATGTGAACTTTTAGATCGAGGTTAATTCTTTTGGTATATGGATTACTTATGGAAAGGACATCCATATACTGTACTAACAGAAGCTTCAATTTCCTTTGCAGATATAGTGGTAATAGTTTTACCAATGGTCCTGCTCCTCCTCCTCCACCATAAAATCGACCTCCACCTTCTAAAAAGCAAGCACCCAAGTCCAATGTGGGCACTTTGTCAGGTGTCTCAAATGGTGGAAACAACAATAAGAGATTGATCAATGGGGGGTCTATAGCTGGTATACTATTTGAAATTATTTTTACTTCTGTTGCTTCTATATTAGGAGTTGTTTTATTTGCAAGTAAGTCTCCTAGAAGTGATCAAGACAAAAAAAAACTAAGCAATGGTGTGTCTTTCATCCCCCACGCTCCCCTCGCATCTGAAGTTAAAGTTTATTATCTTCTCTTAAATTTTAGGTCATTGCAGGCACATCTGTTCTCTCACTCTTTTTAGGAAAAGTTAGTGATAGCCATTTATTGTATAGTAGTTTATTGGAGAGTTACTTAGAAGGATTCATTATAAAATAATATGTAGGGTAAAATTTGTTTGTATCATCCCAGTCACAATTATTGTATTGTCCCTATTTATATGATGGATCTCTAGGTTAGATCATGGTGGACAAGGTCATGGACTTATGCATGCCCTCTTGTAAATTGACATTACCTGATTCTTTAGTTTGTTATTCCATGTACTTGGGTTCCCTCTTTAAATTGGTTCACTATTATGGTTGGTTGTATTACTTGTTATAGATTGTTGATTCTTATTTGCTTCTGATGGGTACACTGCTAATCAAAATGAAAGTAGTAATTTGATCTACTATTTTCTCCACATTGGATATATCTGAGTATAGAAATTAAGGAAGCAAGGTCTAAACCACATTGTTTTCTTCTTTTTTTCCATTTATAATATTACTATGTGATCGTAATATATATCTGAGTATAGAAATTAAGGAAGGTCTAAACCACATTGTTTTCTTCTTTTTATCCATTTATATTTTATTGCATGTGCTTGACTAATTATGTACGGTACATCTATGGGATTCTGCATCCAATAGACAGGTAGAGTAAATTACTACTTTCATGTTTCCAAATTCTTTTTGTTTTGTTTAAATAGTGGCATTCCAAGTAGGAATTTTGGACAAATTTAAACACTTGTGGGAGATTTTCTATTTCTCTTTCGAGGTATAAATGATAGTGGGATTGGCATAGTCTATCTTTAACTTTTATTTATATATCAATCTGAACATGGTTTCTTTCCTTGATTAAAGATTAGTGGTTGTTTAAGTCACCTATGATTAAAATGATCACATAAGTATTCATACTTCATGTCAGCAAGAAAACTCGAAGGTATTGTTACTAATATTTCATCTCATTTCATTTCCATTTATCTAGTGTCTAAGAGTACTTAGACTTAATGCCCATTCTTCTTGAAGTGAAATGGAATTAGTTGTAAATTTATCTTTACTATTCTATATACATTATGGGTGATGATTTGGTCCATTTTCTCATCCTTTACTTCTATATAAATTGAAATTATCCTTTCCATGAAATCATCCACCACTATCTTCAAGTTACTTATATATTTTTCAGTCAAATTTAGATATCTTGGCATGACTCTAGATGACTTGGTAGATAGTTTAACATTGGATGCATGCTTGCCATTCCTATAAATTTTTGGTATTTTTACATTTTGCATAATTCAAGCATACAAAATAATGATTATCAAGTTACTATAGATACATAATTTCTTGCCTTGTAATATTCCTTCAAGTCTTTCAAATGCATTTATTAAGTGTAAGAAGGACTTGAAGGACTAGTATAGGGTAAGCCATTATAGATCTATAACAACTTGATAATCATTATTTTGTATTCTTGAAAGATGCAAAATTTGTTTGAATATCATCATTATCAAGCAATAACAACTTATTAAAGGGTTCTAGCTCAATGGTAGAGAACCTGCCTATTTATAGGCAGGATTTTGGTGGTTCGACTCCTCTGTGCCCTATCATAAATTTATGACTACAAAAATGACTAAATTCGCATATATACGACTATTAGTAGCTAATTTATTGTGTATTATAGCGTGACTAACATTTATTTGTATTTAGCTTAGTTATTATTATCATCTAGTAGTTTATTTAGCCATATATTTGGTCATTAATTTTTAATCAGTTACTAAATCGTTGACTAAATCTGTGACTAACTCAATGAATAAATCATTGACTATCAATGGATAAATAAATGACTAATAAGTCAACATATTAATGACTAAGTGAAATATGACTAAGGTAGTCAAGCTATAAGATAGTTTAAATTAGCTACTATTAGTTGTCGACTCAAAAATAGTCGTTTATATCCGGATTTTAGTCATTCTTTTAGTCATTAATTTCTCATTTTGTACTAGTGATTGGATTCTCATACTTCACAACTAAGTCTTCTAATGTTTTCTTCATCCAAATGACTTGATTACAACATGATGCAACAAAAATATATTTATCTTTTGTGGTAGATAGTACAATGGAGGGTTGTTTCTTGCTTAACCATGATACCAGACAATATCCCAAGAAGAATGGTGCTCCACTAGTACTCTTTTGGTCATCAATACGTCCTTCCAAATATGTACCAGTGAATGCTCTTAAAGGGAATTCTTTACCTTTTGGATACCATAAACCATACTCCATAGTACCTTTCAAATATCTAATTTTTTTTTATTGTTGTCACATACATTTCTTTGGGATATAATTGGATTCTAGAAACCAATCCTTTATCTTGCATCACATATGATATTGAAGTTGTCACATATAGTAGGCTACCTATCATAGATCTATACATGGTATGATCGACTTCAAAATACTTGTCTTCCCTTCTTAACTTACAACCAGTGATCATAGGGGTACTAAAAATCTTAGAGTATTCCATATTAAACTTCTTAAGCATGTTTTTAATGTACTTGGTTTGAGAAACTAATATCCCTTTGTTTGATTGAGAAAACTTGTAATCCCAAGAAAAATGTTAATTCGCCCAACATTGACATTTCAAACTCCATCTTCATTTGAGAATAAAAATGTACACTTAGTATCTGTAGATTGCTTCCAAATATGATATCATCCACATAAACAATAACAATGATCATATTCTTATCTTCAAACTTTAAGTAGAGATTACTTTAAGTGGCACCTCTTTTATATCTCTGTTGCTTCAAATAGTTGTCAAACCTTGAAAACCATGCCCTTGGAGCTCGCTTCATACCATAGACTCTCCTTTTTTAGTTTACAAACATAGTATCTATTTTCTGACAAAAGGAAACCTTTAGGTTGTTCCATAAAAACTTCTTCTTCTATATCCCATTAAAACATGCATATTTAAGATCCATTTGATATACCTTGAAGCTTCTATAGCATGAAAGTGCTAAAAACATTTTGATTGCTTCAAGTCTTGCTACAGGGGAAATTTTTTCTTCAAATTCAATACCTTTCACTTTAGCATATCCCTTACACACTATTCTTGCCTTGTTTATTATCACTTGACCATCTTCATTGAACTTGTTTCTGAAGATCCATTTGGTTCCTACAACATTGATGTCTTTAGTTCTTTGAACAAGTTCTCAAGTTTGTTTCTTCTCAATTTGATCCAATTCTTCATTCATGGCTTTGATCCAATCATGATCTTTGTTGTCTTATACAAATTTTTTAGGTTCCACCACTAAAAGTAAGGCTTATTCATGAAACATTAATTTACTTCTTGTACTGACTCCAACATTTTTGTCACCTATGATTTGTGTTTAAGGATGATTCTTTTTTATACTTCTGGATGGAGCTCTTGTATTAGGTATTGGAAATTATTCATCTTCATTTTATTGTGATTCTTCTCTTCCCTCTTCTTCTTCTTCTTCATCATGAACAACTTCATTTTTTTGCAATACATCCTTTTCTTGTTCATCATTTCTAACATCGTCATCTTTGCTTCTTTGTCTTGCTTTCATGTTATCTACTTTTAAATTTGCACTTGATATGATTTTTTGTAGCCTTTGATTGTAACATCTATATGCTTTATTGGTGGATGAATATCCTAGAAATATTCCCTTATCATTTCTAGAGTGAAAGTGACCAAGATCATCCTTATTGTTCTTTATGTCACGCACTTGCTACCAAACACTCTGAAATATTTGACTAAGACAGGTCTTACATACCATAGTTCGTAAGGAGTCTTTTCATTATTAACTCTAACTTGTACTTTGTTAAGTATATAAACAATTGTATATACCACTTCCCTCCAATATACAGTTGAAATTTTTTCTTCATTAAGCATAGTTCTCACAGCTTCTAGGGCTATCTTGTTTTCTCTTTCTACAACACCATTTTGTGGAGGAGTTTTTGGAAATGAAAATTGTATTTTAACTATATGATTTTCACAAAAATTATTGAATTCATTTGAATTGAACTCTCCTCTATTATATATGACCTTAGACATTTAATTTTCAGATTTGTTTCATTCTCAACCATTTCTTTAAAAAATGTAAACTTCTCAAAATATTATGATTTCTCTTTTATAAATGTATCCCAACTCATTCTTGTATAATCATCAATGAACAACATGAAATAATACTCTCCTTCCAAGGTTTTTCTTTTGGTTGGTCCACAGAGATCAGTGTGAACTATTCCCAACGGTTGTGAGTTTGTATGTTATTTGATTTTGAAGCTAGCTTTATTTTGCTTACCTTGTTGACAATGTTTACAAACTAAATTTATAGGCTTCATGATCTTTGGCAAGTCTTCTATAGGTTCCTTCTTACTTAATTTCATAATATTTCCAAAGTTAAAGTGCCCCATCCTTCTATGCCATATCCAACTTTCATCAATCGGACTAATCGATCAAAATCATGCGGTTAAAGTGCCCCATCCTTCTATGCCATAGCCAACTTAATTTTTCAATGATTATTGTTAGTTGGTCATTTATTTAGTCATTGATTGATGTTAATTGCTCATTTAATTAGTCATTGATTTATGTAGATAAGGCACAGTGGAATCAAACCACCAACCTCCTACATGTTAGGTTGGTGCTATTTAATTTATATAGCACCTTTAAATAGAATCAATGTTCACATTGAATAAAAGTTCACAATAAAAATATATCACAAACTCTTTCAAACATCAACATACTACAATTCCAATTGTAACATAAAACATATCACAAAATATGACAAACCTTAACACACTATCACGAAGGGTATCTATATGATGTATAAGTGTGTTCTCTATAATTCAATGGTTTTTATCTTTCACTTTGTCATACATTAGAAAATTTACCGATTTGGCTTTGAAAAAATTCCATGTTTTAGTTAGAGCAACCCCTTGATTAATAGCTATCTCTTCCATGAAAAATCTTAAACTACTAATCAAACTGAGTGGTTTGGATCCATAGAGTATTTTGATCGAGTATTTTTTTCTTATTGACAAATTTTGAAGTCATTATACCCCATTCATAAGCAAATTTGAGTCCCCGAGCATCGAGAATGATGAAATGATATAAAAATCTTCTCAAATATCATGATGTTGAAAATAATAATACAGGTAGACACCACTAGACCTCAACATATCAAGAATCAAGTGTAACATATTTCAAAATAAAGAAGTCACAAACCTGTTACAGGTTGATCCACCTCAAGAGACATAAACACTCATAAATTAGAAGAAGAAAACATACCCTGAACTCTGTCATAATTAAAATAACCAATTAACTAATGTTTTGACAAGTGTCACCAGTGGGGGGTGACTTATGAGGAGTGTTAGTACCAAAGAGGTAATATCCCTTGATAGGTGAATCTAGGATCGATGAAATCAAGGTATCGTTATAGTATTGTATATAATAAAATAAGACATGAAGTATAAATTGCTTTTTAAGCTTTTTTGTGATCCAACATAAAATTAATTATACATCACAAACCAATAATTTATGAAATTACTAATGGGAAAATGACTTGAGTAACCTAAGGAAAAACTTTGAAAAAACTAAAATGCTTTAAGCATGCACTTGAGGAAAATATTTGAAAAGGAGAAGATTACTGTATGTATGCAATAAAAGCATGCATTTAGTTCCATGTGCACCAATGTATATTGATCAAATATATTGCTAAGAATTAGACAAAAGAAGTCACAAGCATTCCCTTAACCCTATGTTAGTGCACAAGAAAGAAACAATTGAAAATATTATCATAGTGCTCTTTGAATTTCTATGATGCAAGTATTAAACAAGAGCGTCATTTATGGTGCAAGTTTTAAACGTCTCAAATATTACGACACAAGATCATAAACACACATTCATTGAATTTCAAAGTACAATTTTCAATGTAACATTTTTGTTATAAAAAATGAATGAATTATAATTTTGGTTCCAATTTTGGAAAGAGATAACAAATTACCTTGCTTGGCACAAGCATTTGATAATATATGTTAGATTTTTATCATTTAAGCAATATGATCTACAATATTATCTGAGAGAATAACATGCACAACAATAATCACAAGAGAAACAAAGAATTTCCATCGGGGAAACCATAAAGGAGAAAACCCCACAACTTCCTCAGAGATAGAATGAGCACCAATGGCAGTAGTAAAACCCAAAGACAAAAAATATGATCTCCAATAGTTGTTCTCTCTCTCTCACTTGTGTGAGGACTTCCTCTCTCACTCATGTGCCCTAGTTGAGTGAGTGTGTGTAATAAATAGAGAGGCTCACTCTCTATTTATATTCTTTCGTTCACTTAATATTTGACTCTATTATGTATGCTCGAGTAACCACAACTAGGGTACTAATGACCCGACTTACATTGACTCACCAAGGCTGAATTTTCTGGGAGAGTCTAACAACCCTAGTGCCCCATAACTATAGGGACTTTAAACCTTGATCTATAAGGAGGTTTACCCTCTATGACTTTAGATGACTTGTCTACATTATTGATTCTCCTAATAGGAACATCGGGGTATGACATGAGTCAATTACATTACCGATACTTCCCGATAGTAACATCATGGTACAATACATAAGATATACAAGTGAATACATTCTGAAGTTACAAATACATCAACACTCCCTCTTAACTAGGAAGGTATTCTCTTGACAAAATTCATTAGCACAAATCTTCTTCTCTGGATCAAGTTCGGATCATCATCAACGCTGGATCATCATCAAAGTTTGATCATCACTAGATCATAATCAAAGTTGGATCATCACTAGATCATCATCAAATCTAGATCATCAATGGATCATCATCAAAGATGTATCATCACTGAATCATCATCAAATCTGGATCATCATTGGATCATCATCATTACTGCTACTGCTATCTTGGTCAATTGGTGCTATCTCTCACTTCTTCTCGTCATAGGAAGTTCTACAAATCCAACCCTTTTTCATGCTGGTTGTAGGCCTATCCTCTATGTAGGTATTCATCTTCTTCAACACGTATATCTGACCATGGTAGGAACAAATCCAACAACCATGTTAGAAAGGCATGCCCAACACTCACATCTAACCATGGGAGGAACACATCCAACAACTATGTCAGAAAGGCCTAGCACTCACATCTAAGCATGGGAGGAACACATCCAACAACCATGTCAGAAAGGATTAGCACTTATATCTTACCATGGGAGGGACACATCCAACGAACATGTAAGAAAATATTAGCATTTATATCTTACCATGAGAGGAACACATCCAACAACCATGTAGGAAAGGATCTACACTTACAATTGACCGTGTGAGGAACATATCTATCAACAATGTAAGAAAGGATCTACACTTACATCTAACCATGGGAGGAACACATCCACCAACCATGTCGGAAAGGCTCTGCACTTACATTTGACCATGGGAGGAACACATCCAATAAGCATGTTAGAAAGTCTCTGCACTTACATCTGACCATGTGAGGAACACATCCAACAACCATGTCATAAAGGCACATGGACTCATCACTTCCCTTTGGAGGGAACCTCGATCTGGAGAACACCAATCTTCTCCCTAAAGTTATCAAACTTCACTCTGGCCATTTCTAGCATAGAATCACATCAGGTCTGATTACGTCCAAGGATAACCTGTGAGCTTCGCCAGGACCGATTACATTCGAAGACAACCTACAAGACTATTTATGTCTTAGCAACCTACAAGCTTCGCCAAGATTTTATGCTTAGAAAACCTATCTCACCGGCTATGCTAGGACTCCCTCTTTCAAGAGACCTCGATCTGGATCACAAAATGGAGCTTCACTACTCCTCTCTCAATTGTACATGACACCATGAAGGAATGCTTCCTGCTAAACCAAGATATCACTCCTAATATAATACTGAAAGTAGCACCCCGAAGTGCTCTTCCTCTCAATGGAATTGTCTGCTCAATCCAAATCCACATAAACCTCCAGGTTAATTTTCTAATTCGTATCATACTTGATCCCATACTCAATTGTACCCTTTAGGTACCTCAGTGGATACTTTGCAACCATCATGTGAACATGTCTTAATGTGTTCATAGCAAAGCAAATATATGGTCTCGTATTTGCCAGGTACATTAAGGAACAAATTCTCTGATGATACATTGTGGCATCAACCAAATCTGATGAAGCGTCTCTCAATAGCTTCAGGTTTGATGCCATAGGTGATGCCATGGCCTTGCAGTCCATCATCCTTAACATCTGTAAGATCTCTATTGCATACTTTCCTTGTCCAAGGAAGATTCCATCCACACTTTGCCACACCTCCATGCCTAGAAAGTAGTGCATCATACCCAAGTCCTTTATCTCAAACATGATAGAAATTATCCTTCTTGCATCTCTAATGAGTTCCTATTTTCTTGCCATGAACAAATAATTGACATATAACAGGAGCATCACTGGTCTTCCACCTTCATCCTTGAATTAAATGTTGAAATCCACTTTACTCTAAGTAAAGCCTAGATCCATCATAAACAGTCCATCCTGATGTACCATGTCGAACCTATGGATCTTCTGTAGTCACTCCCTCTAAAGTGGAGCATCATTATCCCTCTGCCTTTCATACTCTATGCATTGAAACATTATGTACTGGAGTGACAAGTAGCTTCCTATGCTACTAATATTCTATGTATCCATACAGGTTCACTGGATACCAAGATCCTCTATCTTGAAAGCATTCTTCTCACACCCATCTATGAGCTTGCCATCCTCTATAGGTTTTCATCTTCAACCTTGTAGCAAAGGTTAAGATATTCATCACTCTAGGTGATATTCAAGCTCTGCATGTATGTGCTATCGTATGGGTGTCATCTGAGCTCGTACAAGGCATTCTTTCATTTTCACACATGATTTTTGCTGTCATGTGTCTTAACTTCTAGTGGCTGAAAAGGTCTCTTTGTAGTCTATTCCTTCTTTCTGAAAGAAGCCTTGTGCTACGAATCTTTCCTTGTATCCCACAATGTTTCCATCTACTGCATGTTGGATCATGTATATCCATATGGAAGACATTACGAACTTCCCTTCAGGTCTTGATACTACATCCTAGACATTATTCTTCTTGAACTGGTATTCTCCTTCCCTTTCTTCTTGGCTACTTCTTCATAGCTCGAAGGGTCTGCATCAATTATGTTGCTGAACAATGTCACATAACTAGAGTGTCTTCGAGGCCTCTTTGTTTCTTTGAAAGTATCATCATATTATTTTTCATCTTGGATTTTTTCTTGAACTGTCGTCATATGTTCTTCGGAACAAGTCTCATCCTTCTTTTCTTGTAGGTGATTGTACGTAATCTTTCCTACAAGTCAAATGCATTTGTATGGTTAGAAACATTTCATAAGGAATATTCACAATGGAAAATTCTAATGCATAAAGATCTAATCATGCAACTATTTTAGCCAATAGAACATTCATCCATATCTCACGAAATCTTTCTATATGCCTTCCATCTCTACCAAGACATCATTGAGACTATGCACTAATCCAATATGTCAACAAAGAGGTTTCATTCTAGATAAGTAGCAATGGAGAGTTGTATAGCACCATGAGCCTACTTACCCATCACATGCATATTATTAGTATAGTGTCATTAATGCAAACATTCTATCATGCATAACACATCAAGTGAATATAAAAAAATGCATAACAAAACACTATCATGAAATTACAATTGAATACTTATCTTTATTGTTTTCGTGGGTAGACTCCTTCTTTCAGCTTCATCATCTTCTCTTCTCTTATTATGGGTCGAGCTTCATCTTGTGTGTGCTCTTCCTAGAGTCTGCTGAAAGTAATCACTTTATTTTGGCACACATTCCTCGAATGAATGAATCTTATGATCCTAGGAGGCCATTCAAGGTGGTTATCACAACATTTGCATTCTCTACTTCTTCATCCACTACTTCAAGTTGTTCTTTTATTTGAGAGACCCTTGTAAAGTATGACTGTATGGTCTCTGCATGCTAGATCTTCACATTCTTCAGCTGGTTTCTTAAATTCATATTCCGATTTATGTTCTTCCCTTAAAATAGCTTGGTCATGGAATCAAACATCTCTTTAGGTGTCTTTAGGGAAGACACTTGTGGTATAAGGTGATCCTTGATTGAATGAGCAATGATATTCTTGGTATTGACCAAGTTCTTCTTATGTAAGGCTTTAGCCTCATCTCCCTCTAGAACTTGAACCTCTCCACTTATGTAGTTGTCCAATTCATTTCCTTCAAGAACTAGAGAGATCCTATACTTCCATTCTTGGAAGTTGTCTGCTTCACCAAGCTTGTCATCAAGCTAGTGTGATTATTCATTTGGAAATGAGAACCTCAAATGTACATAGAAAAATATTAGATCTTACTTATTTGAGGTGTCTGTCCTGGTTCCAGAGCTGGATAAATTGCTAATATAGGGTTTGACAGAGAAACCCTAATTTTCAAAAGATGGAATATTTCAGATGTGATTGGATAGAAAGATATACCTCTTCAAGGAGATCTGTCCAATGTACTCCTTTGCTGAAAACAGTGGAGGGAAGCTCCCGGAACAGGAAGCCCTAGTTTACCAATTTCTTCTACAGAAATGTCTGATACTATTTCTATGTTATCTACAAAATTAATACTCCTCATTGTATGCAATTTCTTATGGAGGTAACCTTGTCTTTCCTCTTTCGAACTCCATAGGTTTTACCAGAATTGGTTTCACCAATTGGGAATTATGAGAGTTTTCCCAAGGTGACATATTTCAAGATTGTTCAGCATAGAGAACTTCTAAAGACTACCGCGTGTCCCTGTTTCAAAATCAGGGTCTAAAAAATATACCACCGAAAGTACATTCCATTCCCTATCTATAACATCTTGCTACATTTCATTTGGACCTTTGTATCTCGAGATATAGAAATTATCCATAGGTGTCATGTTTAGGGATGAATCCTACAAGAGGCCGGAACCCTGATTTGGAGGAAACATATCTCCCAGAATATAGTGAAAATGAGGCTGAAATGTTTACACAACATACATCAGGATTTTATCTTCATCCTATGAAAATTTTCGTCTACTAAGACTTCTTCAATCCCGAGATATAGATAATGCAGCAAAACTACCCGTTTTAGTATTTTAGGGTTTTTCAAGCCCATGGTCAAATTAGGGTTTCACTTTCCCAAAGTTTTACCCAACCAAAAATATCAAAATTTGTATATAAATTTTTATTTTTATGAGGAGAGAAATCCTATGCAAGGATAATTTTAGGGGAGAATTTTAGCCCAGTGGGCTATTTTTCCATGTTTTTCTCCCAAAAAAAATTTGCCTTTTTGCATTTTTTGAAGCCTTGTTTCACCCAATTTTGATGGGGTAAAAATTTTTCATCCTAAAAATCGCCAAATTACTATATAAACGATATAAAATCCTTGGAAATTAAAATATTTTTTGAAAAATATCGTCAATCATTTTATACTTGGCGTTTTAAGAATTGATAATATTTGACAACATTTATACACTTTTAAATAAGTATGGTTCCTTAAAATAATCCCTGATCCTATGTCAGGCTCACTCAAAAATTCTGCTTCTGTAAAAAGCCATAATTTCCCACACCAAAAATTGAAAATGCCCAGAATCAAATTCTTATTCGACAAAAAGATGCGCCCTTCAATGGAGAGTCAGCCTAGCCTCCTTTTGCTCATGGATTGTGGAAAGAGAACAAAAACCTAAGAAGCCCTATCTTCTATAGCTGCACAATGTCTTCTTCTCAAGTTAGCTGTGATACCATGTTAGATTTTTATCATTTAAGCAATATGGTCTAGGATCTTATCTAAGAGAATAACATGCACGACAATAATCACGAGAGACAAAAGACACAAATAAATTTCCTCAGGGAAACAATAAATGAGAAAACCCCACAACTTCCTCAGGGATAGAATAAGCACCAATGGTAGCAGTAAAACCCAAAGACAGAAAAGATGATCTCCAATAGTTGTTATCTCTCTCACTTGTGTGAGGACTTCCTCTCTCACTCATGCACACTGGTTGAGTGAGTGTGTGTAATAAATAGAGAGGCTCACTCTCTATTTATATTATTTCGTTAACATAATATTTGACTCTGTTATGTAGGCTTGAGTAATGCTAACTCAGTTATGTAGGCTCGAGTAACCACAACTAGGGTACTAACGACTCGACTTACATTAACTCACCAGGGCCGACTTCTCTAGGAGAGTATAACAACCCTAGTGCCCCACAAATGCGGGGAATTTAACCCTTTATCAATAAGTAGGGTTACTCTCTATGACTTTACATGAATTTTTTACATTATTGATTCTCTAGATAGGAACATCGGGGTACAATACATAAGATATATGAGTGAAGGTCAAGACCATATGGTCTTGACTTACATTATTGTTGTGCATGTTATTCTTGGCAAGGTCTTGTTTCCTTATGGTGTCATATTCGAGGTTAGAACATACACCATTTTTATAATCAAATGTGAAATTGGGCCAACTCATTTAATAAAAAACCAATTCCAACCCTTGACGTTTCCAAAACAAGTGAAAACAACTAAAAGAAAAACAATTCTAATCACATCAGATGTATGTTCATTTGAAAACTTTTCAAATAGAAACATATTCAACAAGTACTTGTTCAAAGGAACTATATTTTCATCTCCAAGTAAGTTCATTAGGAATATCATCCAATACTCTCCAATCCTCTCCATCATCCTTTTCGCCAGAGAAAGTGATAGATACTTTTTAGTAGAAACTATCACATTAAATCAGAGTGAGAAATAACTATTTTTTGTAGGAGGTAGGGGTATCAATCATATATTCTAAAATTCTTTCTTGCAAACCAACTTATAATTTTTTTCATACAAAAAAAATACATTTGGAACCAAAGAACTACACAATATATACTCCTGGATAAAAACAACTTGCTTGTTTCTAATACTAAGTTGAAAATAAAGCATAACTATCATATTTACAAAAAATATACCAATCACGTTAAGGTACTTCCCTACTACAAAAACTTAAATACTGATAAGATCAATTGTTTCTTTATATTCAATGTTAAGCATAAAAATATAAGACAATTGGAAAATTGGAAACACAACTTATGGATGTAATAAAATTGTTCTAAAGAGATACGAATTTAAATATAGGAATTTACAAGTGTACGATGAATCCAAATATACTATTCATTAACCCATGATAGTTTTATATCCCTTAGTTTCTTACTACATCTGTGGACAATCAAGACAAGGTGAGAATGGGTAAGTGTTTCGATGAGTGAACGAGCTAGCAATAAAATGTTGGATATGAATCCCCAAGAGTACAACACCTCTCTTGCTACACTATTGAAACTCTTGCACTAATGTTTTATTTTTATTTGTCCTATTTGTATCATTTAAGCAATATTTTTATTTGTACTATTTGCATGTGTTGAAAAAGGAAAACACATGAAACACACATTGCTTTCTTCATTGTTGCACACCTCTACTATGTGTATTTCCACTTATACCCCCCTATATCATATGAAAACCCTTACAGATAACTCATCAAGGAAAAAGTAATTACTGATAGCTTTGGCACGTTCCAGTAGCTACCCATCTTATGCAATTTGAAATCATAAGGATATTTTTATCTCATATATGTTCTAGTAAGGTTTTTCGAAGGTGAAATGCATTTATTTCTTCCTTAATGTTTCGCTAAAACTGCCAACTAAATGAGTTTTGGATTCTTAAAGAAAAATAGCTTCATTTCAAATGTTTCCATGTTACTGTACCTCCTCTCGCAATGCATTTTTCCTTAGAATGGCTAGATATAACAAAAAAATAAATATTGCTTCCATAATAAAATGTGTCACTCTTCAAGTTGTTGCACATGCTCAAGTACTACAATTTGGATTTGGGTAAAATGCACTTGTGTTTTCTTTTCCAATTCAATGGCATGGCATGGATGCCTAATATTTGTGGATGGTTAACAATGATTTGAAATTCAACAAAATATTTTGGATGCTCCTTACCTTTAAGAAATGCTTACCCACAACTGTAATGAATAATCATGAGTGAATTATTAATAAATGTATTCATTAAAATGGATGCATTCTTACATCATTAATATGCATTGCAAATCACTGGATGGGATTTTGTGTTATTTTCATGACAATACAACACTTCCCATTACTTTTCTTCCTTTCTTATAGTAAGTCTATCCAACTACAAAACGATGTACCTAACCTCTCTATCCATGTTATTAAGAGAAACTCTACTTGTACCTTGAACAATAAAAGTCAACATAAGTGAAAATGGAAGTCATATCCACTTAAGGTATTTCAATAGAGAACCAATAGAAAATAAAAATTTCATGTTTAAAGGATGCCACATATGAGGATAAACCTTACGACAATGTGATGTTTCTTGTCTAAGAGAGCCAACCTATAGTTGTTAAAATTATTATTTATACTAAGAGGAATCTCCAACTCTCTCTTCTGCATTCTCCAACACCAATTCGAAGGAAGATTCAAATTCCTATCCTTGCATGTTCCTACAACCCTAAAATAGAGATATATGTTATAACATAACCACAACTTTTGCAATATGCAATTTTCATATTCTTCTATGATCTTTGTCTTCTACAAACTACATTATCAACAATATGTGATCGGTGAATTCAACATAAACTACCTTTACTATATATCTCCTTCGCACATCTCAGTACTGGGTACCACTTTGATTTGTGATTCGACTCTCTTGCAAAATATACTTATTTTTATTAATGAGACATTGATACCCAAAATTCAAATATTTCAAAAACAAAATATCACATCTTCTTCATTTTTAGGCTTACTTCAACATTTCCATGTCTTTCATCTCTCCTTGTTCAAATATGTTGGCCACATGTTGGGATTTCATTGAGTTGGTGACTCTGCTTCTTCCTTACTTCTTGGTCAAGATAACCACTTCATTCTATCTTTTCTCGTTGTACATACTTTGTTAGTTTATCCTAATGGGGTTTCGCATACTTGAGTCCCATGACTTGGTCGTATTTATGCATATGTTTTCTAGGTCTTGGTGTGATTTTCACACTTCTGAGACTTTCACACTAATTTTATATATAATTCTTCAAACTAGATTCACATATATAGAGAGCCATTACCTTATGGATCTTTCTCATTGCTGATACCTGCATACACTTTTATATATTTCTTCAAACTGGTTTCAAGTCTCCATGCTTTTTTCTTGACATCATCATCCATTTTATTTGTTTGATATCAATGTCAACACAAAATTTCAACATTCTCCTCATTTGGCATTCATTTCAACATCAATAACAATTGAGCTCCCCCTTAGTGTGATCTCTTTTCCTTTTGCACACAACTTCCTCCCCCTATGTTTATTCCATTTGGTCCTTTGCTCTACTCTTTTACACAAAGACTTATTCTTCCTAAAATATATCCTCATTGGAATTTATTATGTCTCCCTCTTTGACATCAATGGAAAAATAATTCTCAACCTGAGTATTAGAATACCCCTAACTTCATGATTCTCAATTAATCTTTGTTCAATTTAGCAAATCTTGATATCCTCATTCCTGAATGAATTCATTGTCAAATAAGGTTGTAAGAGAGAGAAGCAATTCAATGCACACTGATCAAATATTCATGGTGAAAATTGAACAACCAAGAGACAAAAATTGGTCACCATAACATTACATCAATTATCATTAACCTCTTTGTAATACAATGATGATACAATAAGGAAAATTTGAATTCATCAGGTGTGATCCGAAGTACCTAACTTGAACTAACTCCATAGAACTCTAACAGTGGAAGAAAACCACTAGAGACTCACGAATGCAACTCCAAATGACAAAATCACTTCACATTTAGTTAACTAATTGAGTTAGGTGAGAAAAGGTGCCCAACTTCCTCAAATCATGCAAAAATGGTGCTAGTATGACTGAAGGTGAGCTAAGTGTCCATGATTGGAGCATAACTCAACATAGACTAGGGTCAATTGCTGGTGACATTGGGTGTGGGTTCCTAAATTATAGGGATTTCTCTCTAAATCGCCAAAACTCATGCAAAATGGTACTGCATCATGTGGTAGGTGGGCCCTAGATGATTTTTTCATAGAACTGATGAAGTAGCATTAGAATATTAAACTAGGAAAAGACAATTAGACTATGGTGGTTAAGGGAGGATTGATTAATTAATTCTAACACCCTAGTTAATCCTAAATTGGACAACATTGCCCCTAGAAACTAATACCAAAGGTCACCCATACAACCTAAATGTAGAAATAACTTCTCAACAAACCAAGGAAATGGGGAAAACCTCATGGGAAAACCACACCGTCAAAATGAGTAGGAAAACTAGGATCAATAACTGAATCAAACATTTACACTGAGAAAATATCTGAGATAGAAAAATATATTTTCAATGAAAGAAATTGTGAATATGTCTGCCATTGACTCCTTTGTAGGGTAGTATAGTTAAATGATGGCCTTACTATGCACTAGTTCTCGGATTTAGTGCATGTGGAATTCAATGTGATTGGTCTGCTTCTTCTGTACTACATCACTGGATATCTTGATTTCAATTTGATTATAAAAAATAGTTCTACTAAAGGAGAAGTGTGAATTCTAAACTCTATCAGAATCATATGTAGTGAAACATCCTAAATAGCTGCATTCATAGCCCCATGATACTCTGGCTCGGCTGAAGAGAGAGAAAGAGTTGCTTGCTTCTTGCTTGACCAACATATTGGTCCATATCCCAACATGAACAGAGATCATGATATAGGTTTTATATCAATACCATCACTAAGTCAGTTCGAATCAGTAAAACCAATCAAATCTAGTTTTGCACCAACAAAATAGTGGATCCCAAAACCCCTCGTACTATGCACATAATGCAAGATGTGCTTTGCTACTCTCCAATGAATCTCATGCGACTCATGCATGAATATAAAAACAAAACTCACCGCTTAAGATAAATATGGCCTTGAATGGGTGAGTTACAATAGCCTACCAATCAACTATATGTAGAGTGTACTCTCAACCAATGGTGTGGAACCACCTTCTTCAAACCTGATGCGAGATAAGAAGGGGAAGGGTGCTTCTTTAAAATAAATTATGTGAAATATTTTAAGAAAATATCCAATGTATCTGGACTATGTAATCATTATTTATGAATATTTTTTATTTACTTTAAGACAAATAAACTACTTTAGAAACCCTAGATCAGTCATGGAGAGTGCTTCACTCAAAGCTGACTTGATGCCTCTAAATCTGGCAGTTTAGCCACTAGTAATGAGAAATTCATCCACATACACAACAATAAAAAGTAATAATCCTCCCTTTTGTTACATGTATACATCGCAATTATACTTTCACCTCTTGAATTTCTGTGACATTAGGAAGGCATCAATCTTGGAATACAAAGCCCTTGGGGCTTTCTTGAGCCCATAAAGATATTTCCTTAGTTTGAAAATGAAGGAGGAATACTTAGTGTACCCCTCATGCCATCTAATATAGATTTCCTCTTCAAGGTCACCATGGATGAAGGAAATCTTCACATCCATGTGATGTACCTCCCACGTCTTGGAAGTTGCAATGGACAAAACTATCCTTATGGATTCGATTCTTACAAAAAGAGAGAATGTATCATTGTACTCTATCTCATGGACTTGTGAGTATCCATTTTCCACTAACCGAGCCTTGTACTTGGTAGTGGTTCCATCAGCTACTAGCTTGGTTGTGTATATCCATTTGCACTGAACTAGATTCCTTCCAGGAGGTAAGGAAACAAGCTTCCATGTATAGTTGTCTTGTAGCAAATCAAAATCATCATCCATAGTTTCCTGCCATCTTGGATGATGGAAAACCTACTTGTAAGCTTGTAGATTTGACCCCATCATCATGAAACACCTCTCTTGGAGAAGTGGTTCTATATGGCAGAGTGCAAGGTTTTCATCCTAATATTGATATCTTTCTTCTTCTATCACCTGGATCCCCAACACTATTCCCAACAGATTTAATGATATTTTTAGCCCATTTATTGCTTTTATTGGGAGCAGGTGTTCGATATGGATATGGGTCTACTTGAGGTTCATTCTCAATATCAATATCTTGAGTATCTTGATCCTCATATTCAGAATCCGAATCTGAAATATTAGTTAAGAAATCGTCACCTGTGAATGGAGTTGTATGAGTAATTATACCTTCTTTAGTTAGTTGTTGACCATGCACCCGATCTTCTTCAAATTGAACAATTCTCTCTCTGAAAAACCTTTTGGTTACAATCTCCATCAGTTTGTATATTCCTTTGCATCATCTCCATATCCCAATAGTATGCATTCACTACTCTGAGCTTGGAATGCTTTCCTCTTGTTAGTGGGAATTTTGGCCCATGTTTTGGAGCCAAAAATTCTCAGACGTGAGGCATATGGCTTATGTCCCATCAATGCTTAGAAAGGAGTTACCAGAATCACTGACTTCTAAAGAACTTCATTATGGATGTGCAAAGCACAATTTATTGCTTCAACCCACAGACATTGAGGAATATTTCTTGCTTCAAGAAGGCATGTAGTGATCTCTTTCAAAGATGTGTTCTTCCTCTCATCTACACCAATTTGTTGTGGTGTGTATGGGACTAAGTGTTGCATTTTAATACTTGTTGAAGCACACAACTACTAGAATTCTCTTTTGATGTAATATCATCAATTATCTGATCTGAGTTCTTTGAACTTCTTCCCAAGAGTGTTCTCAACTAAGGCTTTGAAAATTTTAAAGGTTTCAAACTCATCAGAATTTTTCTTGAGGAAGTAGATCCAACAATACCTTCAGTAGTCATCAATGAATTCCATAAAGTATTTAGATCCATTCATTTATGTTGTGTCCATTGGTCCAGAGACATCACTGTGAACTAGATCAAGTGTAAAAGGAAACTCTTCTTGTCTTCCCAACCTCATACCTTCGCTCTGGGTGCTTACCTACAAAGAAACCATTACATACACCTTCATAGGATTTTATGAGAGGAAATCCCTCAACCATATCTTCATTGTGCAACTCTTGGAGATATTTGAAATTCGTATGGCCAAATATTTCATGCCAAATCCTACTTGTATCATTAGAATGAGTCAATAAGGAACTTGGATATGAGTTAGGTAGAAAGTTATAAAATGAATATGCCTTGAAGACATGATTTGTATCTCCTTTCACTATCAGATTCCCGATATAAATTTCAGATATCTCCACTAACTTAGGATCAAATGTGACTCTCTTCGGTGAGCCAATATGAAGGGAAGAGACAACAAACTTGCTTCCATGGAAGGGACGTAGAGAACATTCTTGAACATTCCATGCTCAAATTTGATGGAACATTTCCTGACATCTAGGATTTGTGAGTCATTACTCATGTGGATTATAGGTCCTCCATAGAGATCCATATAATACAAATATTCTTTGTAGGAAACCATGTGTTTTGAGGCGCCAGAATCAATGGGAAAATCTTGTGACAAAAAAAATTCTGCCTTCAGAGCATGGCATCTCTCATGATATTCATCCTTTTTTCCACCAACATACTTCTTTGCACCTTCAAGAAGGGAAATATTGTTATGTTCAAGGAGCATAGACATCTGCTCTATGGTTTTCTTCATACACGGATTCTATATATGATTTCCTCTCTTGCAGTAAGAGCACTTGGCCTTTTCAAACTTCTTGTTCTTGTCCTTCTTGGAACTTGATGCTCCTTCTGAAGTATTATGCTTATCCTTAGGCCTGGAATTAGTGTTCTTATTCTCTTTTCCTTTATGCTTTCCCTTTGCTTGTGCATTCTTAGTATCCCCAACTAATATATCGTTATTTTTGGAGGATTTGAGAGATCCCATCTGAATCAGCTTGTTATGTTGTTCAATAAGAGATTCTTTGAAGGAATCAAGGAATGCCATTCAATAATTGGGAGTTGTCAGTCTCCTAGAGTGAAAGGTGGATATGAACACTCGAAATTCTGTGCCAACTTTACTCATACTTGAGAGCACCAATTTCTCATACTTTTTATCAATCCCACACTCCTTGCACTAATTGAAAAGGGATTTTAATTTTGAGAAAAATTGTTGGATAGTGTCAAATTTGTTGGGATGTAGTGCAATGAGATCATTCTCAAGAATATGGCCTCTTAGTTCATCCTGCTTTCCAAACATGGATTTGAGATTCTCTGATACTTCCTTTGGAGTTTTCTATCCATCAAGATGGAAGGGTAAATCCTTATAGATGTGAATGCACATGTATCCAAATGCTTCATTTGGCGTGTTCAGATACATTGACTTCTCAAGAGGATTCTACGGTTTGATCTCTCTTCTGATGGTCACTCTATAGAGACCCTTGCTACACAATAATATTTTCATATCATCCCTCCAATTAAGATAGTTGAAGGGTGTGAGTATCTTAGGAGTCAAGGCTACTGAATTGTCCATCTTGTAGCTTCAAGGAACAACTAATTCTTTAGAAAATATTCAATTTACCTTCAAAAAAACTGCAAAAACACTTCAATTTGAAGTAAAATGAATTCAAACACTCTCCACTTTGACATGTGCACTTTATGTTGATGCATAATACATGGATATAATTATCCTCTTGTTCACCTTCTCCTCTTTTTGAGGAGATGAATTATCAAGAAAGAGGTGTCTCATCTCATTAAAAATTGCCTCCTTGGTAACTTTGAGACCCTTTTTATTTGACATATTTTCAACAATCTATTTACTAGCCATCTTTTCGAGATCCTATTTATTAGAAATCTTTTCAAGTTCCTCTTTACGAGCCATATTTTTCAAATCAATCTCTACATCCTTTCTCGTGTTTATCAATTGAACATGTGTCACTAATGTATCATTGAATTTCTTAACTTTATCGTCCAAATTGGATATTTCATTACACATTTGTTTTTTTTTCATGAGTCAAGGTTGAGCTTTCGGGAGGTTTATTGGGTGAAGTACTTTTTTCTCCACCTCTTTCCATTATATCCCTTTAATATTTACCAGAGTTATTCTATATTTTTTCTTTATCACACCATTTGAATCAACAAAGATAGATATTACAATCAAAGTTATGCAAGTTTCAAGTTAACATACCTTTAAAAACCATGGTTTGTAAGTTGTGTTTCTTGCAGAACTTGATTTCAAATTATCTTTGAAACATCGAATATTCTAAATCTATAATTTTTTCCTATACTGTCATGGTATGTCTCTCTACAATGTCATTGGTTTCAACAAACTATAATTTTCCAAGAGAGAGTTATGGAAACTTTCTCAAAGCTTGTTACTTATGTTCCTTTCAAGAGAGTGAACTTGTACAAGATGGCATCTACCTGATTTTCCTTTTCCACTTCTAATATTTCTTCTGATGCAAAAATTAAGTTTTCACTCAATTGGATATATATATATATATAACAATTTTCGAATTGATTAAAATTAATTTTGAATATTTAAAATTGATTATTTTATTTTAAATAATAAAATCCATTTTTTTATTTACATCTATTATAGGTATTTAGTATGATAATATATAACAAGTTAATAAAAAATGAATTAGTTTTAACTAAACATGGGATGTTAACAAAATTTATTTGTCCATTTTTTATTAAAAACTAATCATAATTGAGTAATGATTTTTCTAACTACATTTTTTAATAATAAATTTATGTTGATTAATTTAGGGATTAAAATGAATCTATGCTTATTTATGTATGTATTTAATGAAGAGAATTGTTATAGTTATTTATTTGATCATATTGAATATAAGATAACTTAGTTCTAACAAATTTTGGTTTGCAAATTTTTAGTTGATCCATATAACTAAATTAAATGTGATATGAGTTTCATTGAATTGATAACTTAGATACATGGCATCTTTAAACCAAATTAAAAAATGCAACTCTAGTGTATTTATTCACAAACAAAAAAAAATAGTTGATTTATGAAAGAAAATTCAATTTATACAAAAAGTTTTAGGCTTACAAAATTATATGGGACGCTAATTTCAAAGATTCTCGAAATCTTATTAATGAGAATATTTCACTTTAACAAATTATTTATATACATTAATAAAGATTATTTATATTTACTAACATAATTTTAGAAAATAATAACACAATATTTTGAAGATAACAACTCTACATATTATATTTCATTCTCATAAAAATATAACTAAATATCTAATAATTAAACCATTCCAAAACATATAAACATTATAAAGGTATGGAACTTCAACTCCAAGGATAAAAGAGTGAGCTCTGTGGCCATGGTTCTGCGGTGTATGGAGGGAGCGTAGATAGGATCATGCGAGGGCTCTACTGAGGCCTCAGAGGCCAAAATAGAAGAAGGAAACCGGAGGACAATTAGGCGAAGGAGGTTTTAACTTTTCACTTTTCACCCAGCAGTAGATCTGTCTCGATCAGCATGGACCCCAGCGAGGATTTACCTGCAGAAGCTAATATGTTAGACTATTCCGAGGACCCGTGGCAAGGGCTATCAATTTTCTCGACACCAAAACTCAACGAAATTCTCTCCTTGGCATCGGTCCAGGATAGGATGGAGAAGCTTCTAGTTGGGAATGAAGCTAGGGTTTCGGTTTCTTTTCCCTTTTTCAAGGCTGAGGATCTTGGTCATCTTGAAAGAAGGCCAATGAACCCTTCTCTGTGTGGTGCACCGTTTACTCTTTTTCCCTTTGGTACAGCTCCACTCACATCAAATGTTGTAATTACACACAGTGAGCCCTTCCATCCAAATCCACAAATCTTGTCAACACAACATGACAAAGAGTTTCAAAGGGAGCTAGATTCCTTATTTGCAGAACAACATATCTCCACGACAGAACTTGAAACAAAGAATCTATGGGTGTCCACATTTAGTCTAGAAGACATTGTATCCTCATGGCCGCAACAAGGGGTTCATAATAGGTCCTCACTATACCCTAGCAAAGGAGAGGATGATACAAAATTTTCCTCGATGGACAGGGGTTTGGAAGGCACAATACTAGGCACCAAAAAATGGAAAAACGGTTGTCTAAAACCTTCTAGTAAAACCGTGAATTTGGTTTTTGGAGTTAACCTTTCCATTGCAGAAGCCCAAGAAATGGAGGATGTGACTTTAGTTGGGAAAATAACGGGTCGAAACCCTTCCCAAGGGAAAATGGAAAAATGGGTTTAGAGGAATTGGACGAGATTCCAAGATAAGGCCCCAAAATCACACTGCTAGTAAAAGGTTGGTTCAGCTTCCATTTTGGATGCAAAGAAGATGCAAATTTTGCTCTAGGGCAAGTCTGTAATTATGGAACTATGCCCTTCGAGCTGAAAAGATGGACACCGTTGTTTGATGCAGACATAGAAAGGCTCAATACGATTCCAATATGGGTTTGGCTACCCAAATTACCTTGGGAATTATAGAATCAAGCCTTGCTTGGAGATATTGGAAGGGTGCTAGGATTGTACATTGAGGCATACCTCTCTTTCCATCAAACAAGGATAATAAAGGTGGAAAGAATTATGGTCTCCCTGAACATTAGGAAAAACCTTCGGGATCACATAAATTTAATTGGGGGAACCAAGACAAAGAAACAATTGTTATATTATGAAGGGCTTCCATTCAAATTCCATAAATGCCATGAAAAATGACATTTGGAAAAAAATTGTCCCAACTATGTGCCCTCAACAACAGGAAGGAAGAAATTGTCCAAAAAGGAGGAAAATGCCCCACGACCTATTAGTTTTTCATCATTAAGCTAGCATAACATTAGGATCTTTAACTAAGAGAATAACAAGTACAGCAATCAAACACAAAAGACAATGAAAACAGTGTTTATCCTCGAGGAAACCATAAATGGTGAAAACCCCGCAACTTCCTCAGAGATAGAATCAACACCAAAAGTAGAACCCAAAATAGTAAATTATCTCCCGACAGCAGTAACCTTCTTCTTATCTAGCCCCAGTGTGGCAGTGTCTTCTCCATCCTCAACTATGCACTACACTTGAGTGTGTATGAGATGTGTGCTAAATAGAGAGTCCAACTCTCTATTTATACTGATCCTAACATGACTAAAACCCTACTAGGGTCAACCTCACTAGGAGAGTCTAATAACCCTAGTGCCCCAAAACTTCGGGGACTTTAACCCTTAGACAATAGGAGGGTTACTCACAATGACTTGACATGACTTGTTTACATTATAGATCTTCCCGATAGGAACATAGGGGCATGACATGACTCAAGTACATCCTGGAATAAACATTGGGTTACAATATATATAAGAAATACCTTCTGAAGTTACATATGCATCAACACTCCCTCTTAACTAGGAAGGTATTCTTTCGACACAATTTTCAGCACAAGTCTTCTTCTCTGTATCTTCTGGATCATCATCGAGTCTTCGTCATCTTCAAGTCTTCTTCATATTCAAGTCATATTCATCTTCAAGTATATTCATCATCGGATCTGGATCATCACTTGATCTGGATCATCACTAGAAATCATCACTGGATCTGGATCATCACTCAATCTGGATCATCACTGGACATCATCAGTGGATCTGAATCATTACTAGACATCATCACTAGATTTGGATCATCAGTCGATCTGGATCATCCCTACTGGATCATCATCACTGGATCTAGATCATCATCACTTGATCTAGATCATCATTGGGTCATCATCACAGGTGCTATCTCTTGATTCTTCTCGTCATAGGAATCTCTACAGAGCCAACCATTTTTCATGATGGATGTACATCTACAAATCCAATCATTTTTCATACTGGATGTATCATCACACAGAACTAGTCCTTTTTCATACTATATGTTGCATCCACTCAGAGCTAGTCCTTTTTCATACTAGATGAGTCTTCACAGAGCCATTCCTTTTTCATACTGGGTGTGGGATCCACTCAGAGCTAGTCCTTTTTCATACTAGATGAGTCTTCACAGAGCCAGTCCTTTTTCATATGGGGTGTGGCATCCACATAGAAATAGTCTTTTTTCATACCAGATGAGTCTTCACAGAGCCATTTCTTTTTCATACTCGGTGGCATCCACACAGAGCTAGTCCTTTTTCATACTAGACGTGTCTTCACAGAGCCAGTCCTTTTTCATACTGGATGTGGGATCCACACAAAGCTAGTCCTTTTTCATACTAGATGTGTCTTCACAGAGCCAGCCCTTTTTCATGCTGGGTGTGGAATCCACACATACATCTAACAATGGAAGGAGCCAATCCTCTCACCATGTCATAGCTCTTATATCTGACCATGGAAGGAACCAATCCTCTCACCATGTAGGAAGAGCACAACACTTATATCTAACCATGGAAGGAACCAATCCTCTTACCATGTCAGAATGGCATAGCACTTACATCTTACCATCGAAGGAACTAATCCTCTCAC
The DNA here is from genome assembly GCA_001517045.1 of Pseudotsuga menziesii. Lineage (NCBI taxonomy): Eukaryota > Viridiplantae > Streptophyta > Pinopsida > Pinales > Pinaceae > Pseudotsuga > Pseudotsuga menziesii. The sequence continues at coordinate 1,019,754 of LPNX010058144.1, forward strand.
CATGTTAGAATGTCATAGCACTTACATCTGACCATGGAAGGAACTAATCCTCTCACCATGTCAAGAGGGATCAGTACAGACACATCACTTCCTCTTAGGAGGAATCTCGATCTGGAGAACACCAATATTCTCCCTGAAGTACTCAAAATTCACCCTAGATAATGGCTTAGTCAACACATCAGCTATCTTTTCATCCGTCGCAACATATTGGAGCTTCACTGCTCCTCTCTACACCATATCCCTGATATAGTGATACTTGATCTCGATATGCTTCGACTTGTCATGGAATACAGGATTCTCTCACAACTTTACACAACTTTGGTTGTCACAGTATATATAAGTAGCATCTAACTGGAGATCAAATAAATTAGACAGTAGCTTCCTCAGCCATACTGCCTCACAACTAGCTGAACAAGCTGCAATATACTCTACTTCAGCTATACTCAGTGCCACACAGGATTGCTTCCTACTAAACCATGAGATCATACATGATCCTATACTAAAGCAACACCTTGAAGTACTCTTCCTATTGATGGAACTTCCTGCCCAATATGAATCAACATAACCCTCCAGGTTAATCTTCTTATCAGTCTTATACTTGATCCCATAATCAACTGTACCCTTCAGGTACCTCAGAATATGCTTTGCAACAGTCAAGTGAACATGTCTCGGATCTGTCAAGTACTGGCTCAAGGTGTTCACAGCAAAGAAAATATCTGGTCTCGTGTTCATCAATTACATCAAGGACCCCATCATCTGACGATACATCATGGAATCAACTATCTCTGATGAAGCATCACTCAATAGCTTTAGATTTGATGCCATAGGTGTGGTTAATGCCTTGCAGTCCATCATCCCAAATCTCTTCAGGATCTCTACTGCATACTTCCCTTGTCCAAGAAATATTCCATCTGTAGTTTGCCACACCTCCATCCCTAGAAAATAATGCATCATACCCAAGTCCTTAATTTCAATCTTGGAAGCAAGATTTATCTTCATATCCACAATCAACCCATCCATTCCTATCACAAACAGATCATCTACATATAGTAGAAGCACCACTCGGTTTCCATCTTCAACCTTGTAGTAAAAGTTGGAATTTGCTTTACTCTTGGTAAAGCCCAAACTGGATAGAAAGCTGTCAATTCTGACATACCATGTCCTGGGTGCCTATTTCAAATCGTACAAGGCTTTGTTTCATTTGCACACATGAGACTCCCTGTTATGTGTCTCAAAACCGAGTGGCTACTCAACATACACTTCCTCTTCCACTACACCATTCAAGAAAGCAGTCTTGACATCCATTTGGCGTATCTTCCATTTCAACACTGTAGCCAGAGCAAGTACCGATCTGATGGAAGTGTATCTAGCTACAGGTGCAAAGGTTTCTTCATAGTCTATTCCTTCTTTCTGTGAGAAACCATGAGCAACAAATCTTGCTTTATAATTCTCTATGCTACCATCTGCAGCATTCTTGATCTTGTAGATCCACTTGGGAGTTACTACTGACTTCCCTTCTGGTCTTGGGACCACATCCCAAACATCGTTCTTCATGATCAATTGATACTCTTTGATCATCGCATCCTTCCATTCTTTCTGTTCTGCCGCTTCTTCATATTTGGAAGGTAATTTATCAATGAAGTCACATAGTAATGCTACATAACTGGAATGGGATCTGTTCCTCTTTCTTTCTCTTAGATTCTCTTCTAGAACCCCATATATCTCTGCATCTTGAATAATCTCTCGTACCAAGCAGGTTTCCTCTTGTGAGGATTCTTCTCCTATGGTGGATCGACAGGTCTTTTTGGTTCTTCAAATTCTCGATATTCTTCTTGAGTTTCTTCGTTCATGACTATATCATGAATTCTGGGAGCTTCTGCTTCTTTAGGTTCTTTGGCAGGTTTCTTTCAGGATTTGACGTAGGCTGAATCTTTGTCAAATATTACATCCCTGCTGATGTCAATCCTCTTTAACCTTGGGAGGTATATTATGTAAGCCTTTGAGCTTTCAGAGCATCCCACAAATATACCCTTCTTTCCTGAAGGATCTAATTTTGTTCTCTTCTCTTTTGGAATATGTATGTACATAGGACAGTCGAATATTCTGAGATGGCTGACTTCTGGTTTCTTGTCGAAGAATACTTCTTCAGGAGTCTTGTTCTCGAGTAATCTGTGTGTAGTACGGTTCTATACATACAATGTTGTTTTGGCTGCTTCTACCCAAATATGCATAGGAAGATCTTGATCATGAAGCATAACTATTCCATCTTCCATGATAGTTCTATTCTTCCTTTCTGCAATTCCATTCTGTTGTGGATTATAAGGAGTGGACAACTCCCTCTTAATCCATGAGTCTTTACATAGTTCCCTGAACTCATTCGAAGTGAACAACTCCCTCTTAATCCATGAGTCTTTACATAGTTCCCTGAACTCATTCGAAGTGAATTATCTGCCATTGTCTAATTGAAAAGTCTTGATATTCCTTTTCAATGTGGTTCTCGATCAAGGCTTTGTGGAAATTGGAGCCAGTGATAGATTAATTTTACTCACAACAATTATCAATTGAACATGCAAAATCACTCACAAAAGAGACTGAATATGGAGCTGAACACTAAACTATATTAACTCAGTGTACAATAAACAAACCTGTAACATAATAGGTTTATTTATTAAATAATTACATAAGGGATTCGAATGCATGAGGAACAATTCGAATCTAGTCAAAAGAAAGCTTACTAAAATTAAGCAAATCCCCCATAGGTGCAAAAAGTTGTTTCCAAATCAGTCATGGAGCTCACGAATTGGAAAAATCACTTAGGCAAGATAAAGAGTGATGGAATGACAAATCATACATGCTTTTCCAAGGAGAAAAGAGTGGAGGATGTAGAGTACAAAAAACTAGTTCACTTCACCTAGTCAAACTTTCCCAATTGCCTTAAAGCACTGAAAAAGCAGCCAATAAAGCAGAAAAAGCAGAAGGGCACCTAGAAGGCCAGGAATAAAGCAGAATTGATTCCTTGAGGTTTCCCAAGTGCCACATGAGTCAAAATAGGAAATTTTGACCACTATGGATAGGCAAATGACAACTTGCATAAGGTGGGACACATGAACTAGGCAAATAAGACAAAAATAATTAAATTAGTGTCTAAGGTAGTAAAATATGGGTTGATTATTCTAACAGCCCGCCTTAATCCTGACTTATGAGTAATATATCAGAAAATTATAGGGCCTAGCAACAAGGCTTAGTCACCCTTTACATATTGAATGTCCATACAACCAAGGAAAGAGGCAAAAACCACATGGGAAAATCCTCCCTTAAACATGGACTGTAAAACAAAATTTGGAAATATTGTCTTCACTCATGCTTCATAGCATGACCAGCAATCCCCAAAAGTGATTTGAGATTACTGAAGGTCTTCTCACAAAATGCTTTGGTGAAGATATCAGCTACTTGTTCTGAAGATGAACATAAGAGTAGGTGAATGGTGGCATCATGCACAAGCTCTCTGATGTAGTGCATATGGATCTCAATGTGTTTGGTTCTCTGCTTCTAAATTGGATCTTCACATATTCAAATGGTACCCTGGTTATCCTAGTAGATGGTATTTGAGTACTCTGATTCGAAGCCACACTCTCCAAGTAATCCCTGCAACCATAAACATTGAGTTGTTGCATTATCAACTCCTCTGTACTCTGCTTCTGTAGATGAGAGTGCAATGGAACTCTATTTCTTGCTTGACCAGCTGATCAGACCATCTGCAAGAATGAACACATATCCTGATGTGGACTTTCTATCTGTGCTATCACCTGCCCAATCACTGTCACTAAATCCAATCAAATCAAGATCAAATTTTGCTTTGTAGAAGATCCCATGTGTCCTTGTTCCCTGAACAAATTTAAGGATTCTTTTGGCTGCTTTCCAATGGATCTCATGAGGATGATCCATGTATCTAGAAGCCACACTTACTACATAAGAAATATCGGGTCTAGTATGTGTAAGATACAACAAACATCCAATCAATTGCCTATACAGTGTATTGTTTACCATAGGTGAAAAATCAGCTTCTTCCAGCTTCACTCCTGAAAGGAAAGGAGTTTTGCTTGCTTTGCAATCCTTCATTCTGAATTTGTTTAGAAAATCCAAGGCATACTTGGACTGGTGCACCTTGATTCCATCTTTGGTTTGAGCAATCTCAAGCCCCAAGAATTGGCTTAAGAGCCCCAAATCTATCATGGAGAAGGCTTGGTTCATTGCACCCTTCAAGGAAGCAATCTCATCCTTTGAGCTTCCTATAATGAGAAGGTCATCAACATATAACACAATGATAATTAATGAACCATTAATTAGATCTGATTTGCACCGAACAAAATTCAGTGATAGCAAGAAGCTATCAATCTTGGCATACCAAGCGTTGGGGGCTTGCTTTAGCCCATACAATGACTTTCTCAACCTGCACACAAGAGAAGGGTTAGTATCAAATCCTTGAGGCTGCTGCATATATATATCTTCAGTGAGATCTCCATTCAGGAAGGCACATTTTACATCCATGTGATGTACCTCCCATTGCTTTGAGGCTGCAATGGATAAGGCTAGCCTGATGGAGTCCATCTTTGCCACTGGTGCAAAGGTCTCATTGTAATCTATGCCATGAACCAGTGAGTAGCCCTTTGCTACCAATATGGCCTTGTACTTCAGAGGTTAACCATCAGCAGAAAATTTTGTCTTGTAGACCCACTTACACTGAACTAACTTCCTCCCTGGGGGAAGATGCACTAGCTCCCATGTGTTGCTCTTCTGGAGTGAGCTGAACTCTTCCTTCATGTATGCTTGCCATCTTGGATCTCCTACTTCTTCTTCATATGTTTTAGGATCTGATTCCACCATCAAATAGCATTTCTCAGCAAACATAGGATCCTTCATGCACAGACCACTCTCAAATTGAAATCTAGTCCTCCTCGGGTCATTGGGATCCCCAGCTAGCTCTCCTTTTGCATGTAGTGTCTTGGCTTCCCATTTTGGCCTTGTAGGGCTGTTAGGGTCTGCAATAAACTCATCACTATCAGACATATCAGAATCATCATGTTCAACAAACTCTTCACTTACTTTCAGAGGTTCAGGTGGTGAAGAGGCTTCTCCAACTTCCACTGCTGCAAGGGGTTATTCTTGAAACTGAACACATCTTTCAATGAAGGATTTGTTTGTGCTCAAATTTATCAGCTTTTACCCTTTTGAATCTTCAGAGTACCCAACAAATAGGCACTCCTGGCTTTGGGGCTGCAAAGCCTTCCTTTTATCTGTTGGAATTCTAGCCCAAGCCCTTGAGCCAAAAATCTTGAAATGGGTCACATCTGGCTTGTGCCCACTCCATGCTTCGAAAGGAGTCATACCTTCAAGCTGTTTATGAGGAACCCTATTCTGTATATAGGCTGCATATTTTATAGCTTCGGCCCAGTACTTTGGTGGAAAAGTTTTGGCCTCCATCATGCATGTTGCCATCTCCTTCAATGATCTGTTCTTCCTCCCAGCAACACAATTATGTTGTGGTGTGTAAGGGATAGAATGCTGCATATGAATACCTACATATGCACAATAATTAATAAACTCAGACTAGACATACTCACCACCATTTTCAGATCTGAGGACCTTGAGTTTCCTCCCATACTGGTTTTCAATTAAGGCCTTAAAGACTTTGAAGAGGCCAAAAACTTTAGACTTGTGTTTCAGGAAGTAAACCCAGCAATACCTGGAAAAGTCATCTATGAAAGTCAATCCATATTTGGCATGAATCATGGAAATATGGGGGAATGGGATAGCAACATCATTGTGGATCAGCTCAAGGGGTGCAGAGGTTCTCTCATGACTAGCTCTCTCAAATTTGTGCTCTGGGTGTTTTCCTAGGATACAACCTTGGCAGACTCCTTTGGAAAATTTTATCTTGGGAAACCCTATGACCATCTATTTTTCACTAAGATTAGAAAGATACTTGTAATTTACGTGTCCAAATGTTTCATGCCAAATCTTGCTTGCCTCATTAGCATGAATCAAAAGAGCAGAGGGGTTTGAGTAGGGTAGGAAGTGTGAGAACATGTATACCTTTTGAGCATGATTTACAACTCCTTTTGCAATGACTTTACCACTTGAGATCTCTATGATCTCAACTTCGTTAGGGGAGAATATGAACTTCTTTGGAGACCCAGTGTGAGTCATCTGGTACACTGATAAGAGGCTGGAGGCAAGACCAGGCACATACAACACATTGCTGAACTGACCATGATCAAGTTCAATCCTCCCTTTTCCCAAACTTTTAGTGAGAGATTCATCCCCCAATACTATAGGTGGTCCTTTCGACATGTCAAGTGAGGAGAATGCCTCCTTGGTCGAAACCATGTGTCTTGAAGCTCCAGAATCGATGATGAAACTAGGTGAGCTTGATGTGCCAGCAACCAATGCATGAACTCTCTCTTTGTCTTCTGAAATTGATCCTGCTTCTCTTTTCTTTGAGCTGTCTGGAAGGGAGATGCCATTCTTCTCTAGGAGTTGGGTCAGCATGTCTTTCTGCTTCTTTATACAAGAGCTTTCAGTGTGATTGCCCTTATTGCAGTATGCGCACTTGCTCATTTCTCCTTTATTCTTCTTCTTTTGGTAGTTCTTCTTGGAACCTTGTGGCTCCTCCGGAGACTTGTTCTTGTCTCTCTTTTGCTCAGGTGGATTTTTATATTTCTTTTTGCTTTTTGAATCCACCTTCGAATCTCCAACAACCAGAGCTTGGTATTTGGATGGTTTGATGGTGCCCATCATTACCAGCTTGTCTTGTTCTTGTGCGAGAGATTCCATGAAATCTGCAAGGCTAGGCATCTTCCAGGTTCGAGCTATTAGTTTTGTGGCATAGAAGGTCAAAAAAAACACTGAATAGTCAGGGCCAAGCTTCAAGAGAATGGCCAAGACCAGCTGATCATCCTTCTTTTCGATCACACACTGTTTTAGCTGCAAAACAAGTGCTTTGAACTTGGATAAATAGAGTTGCAGGGATTCAAAGCTATTTGGACTCAGGGAGATCAATTCATTTTCGATTTGATGTCCCCTCATCTCATCTGTCTTTCCAAAAAGATCAGTAATATTCTCCCATACTTCATTCGGTGATGTCAATCCATCAAGATGGAAAAGGAGGTCGCTGGAAATACTCAGACACAAGAGACCATAGGCCTCATCCCTCCTGTTGTGCCATTTTATCTTCTCTGTAGCTGCATTGGGCTCTGCTTCTGTTGCCATAGTCACCCTGTAGAGGCCTTTCTCTCTCAACAGTATCTCCATCTCTTCTTTCCATTCAAAGAAGTTGAAGGGAGTCAAGATGATCTTCTGAGATTGATCCATAGCTTAGAAATTTTTCCCGGCTGTCAGTAGAAGGCTCCCAGTCATTGATGTCGAACCTGCAAAACAATTTTGAAGGAGAGAATTTGATCTACAATGGCTCTGATACCATGTGTAAATTGAACCCAGTGATAGATTAATTTTACTCACAACAATTATCAATTGAACATGCAAAATCACTCACAAAAGAGACTGAATATGGAGCTGAACACTAAACTGTATTAAATCAGTGTACAATATCCAACCCTATAACATAATAGGTTTCTGTATTAAATAATTACATAAGGGATTCGAATGCATGAGGAGCAATTCGAATCTAGTCAAAAGCAGGCTTACTAAAATTAAGCAAATCCCCCATAGGTGCAAAAAGTTGTTTCCAAATCCGTCATGGAGCTCACAAATTGGAAAAATCACTTAGGAAAGCTAAAGAGTGATGGAATTACAACTCATACATGCTTTTCCAAGGAGAAAAGAGTGGAGGATGTAGAGGACAAAAAACTAGTTCACTTCACCTAGTCAAACTTTCCCAATTGCCTTAAAGCACTGAAAAAGCAGGCAATAAAGCAGAAAAAGTAGAAGGGCGCCTAGGAGGCTAGGAATAAAGAAAAATTGATTCCTTGAGGTTTCTCAAGTGCTAGATGAGTCAAAAATAGGCAAGTTTGACCACTATGGATATGTAAATGACAACTTGCATAAGGTGGGACACATGAACTAGGAAAATAAGACCAAAATAATTAAATTAATGTCTAAGGTAGTAAAATATGGGTTGATTATTCTAACAGGCTTTGAATTCCTTGAACTTTCTGAATAATTCATCTTTATTCTTCATGAAGTAAATCCATGTCTTCCTAGAAAAGTCATGAATAAAAGAAACATAGTATGCATACCCGCTTAGAGAATTTGATGACATTGGTCCGCATACATCGGAGTGGATGATTTCCAAGATTCATTTTGCCTTGCTCTCTCTATATACAAATGTCTTCTTTGTTTTATTTCCTTTTGCACATCCTTTGCAGACCCCTTCATGTTTTGCTTGAATTTCTGGAAGACCTTCAACAGCTTTGCTTGCAAGTGGTAGTGCTCTGTAATGCACATGTGCAAGCCTTCTATGCCAAAGTTCATTTGGTTCTACTGAGTCATGAACCAAATCTTGTTCTGGTTGGCCCTTTAGCTTGTATAGTCCTCCTTCTTATTCCCCAATCACTATTACATCATCAAAAGTATTTCCCTTTGGCCACATAAGAACTTGGCCATCTACAAAAGAAACCCTCATTCCTTTTGCATCCGTTGTAGATATGGAGAGGAGGTTCTTCTTTAGTCCTGGAACAAATAATACATTCTTCATATTCAAATACCTTCCAGAGTCTAGTATGTAGGAGGATTCACCACTACCTTTTATTGGATACTGGTAGTTATCCCCAAGTTTCCCCTTGTGAGGTGACTCATGTTCAGATAGCTTCGCAAATGATTCTTTGAATCCTGTCATGTGCTTGAAAGCACCAATGTCTATGATCCAATCATTGCTTCCATGTGAAACAGTTATCGTGAGAGCGGAGATCAGTATATATTCTTCATCACTTGAAGAATCACTTTCTTGTCTGATTCTCTTTGTGGAAGGTTCATCATTCTCTGCAGCATGAGCATGATGTCTTCTCTTGTTTCCATTCCTCTTCTTGTTTGATTTCCTTTTGTTAGGATAGAATTTGGATATGTGACCTTTCTCATCACATGTATAACATCTAACAGTAGCCCAATCTCTTCTAGAGTGATAAGGCTTGCCTTTGGAGTGATGATGGTCCCTTTTGGTTTTTTTGGTGTGGGTTTTAAGAGCTTGATCTTCACTTCCCATCTTTTCTTCTCAAGCTACTATCCGAGCTTCTTCTTGAGAGAATTCTTCCCACTATCTGTTGAACTTGACTAACTTATTTCTGGCACAGATCCCTTGAATGAAAGAGTCCCATGATATGGGGAGACCATTCAAGGTGGTCATAATAATCTCTGCATTTTCCACTTCTTCATCTACTACTTCCAGTTGTTCCTTGATCTAAGATACCCTTGTAATGTAAGACGGAATAGTCTTAGCATTCTGGATCTTTACATTCTTCAATTGGTTTCTCAGAGTCATCTTTCGGTTTATGTTCTTCCCTTCAAACAATTTGGTTAGGGCATCAAACATAGATTTAGGTGTCTTGAGGGAGGACACCTGTGGTATGAGATGATCCTTGATTGAATCAACAATTATTCTCTTTTCCATAACCATCTTCTTCTTATGTAAGGCCTTAGCCTCATCTCCCTTTGTAACTGGAACCTCCTCACCGATATAGGAGTCCAACTCATTTTCTTCCAGGACCAGGGAGATCCTATACTTCCAGGATCGGAAGTTATCAGCTCCCTCAGGCTTTTCATCAAGCTTGGTATGATGAGACATCTTTAAATAAGAACCTCAAATGGAAATACATAAGATTTAGATATTACCAAGTCAAGATGTTGGATCTGAATTTGGAGCTGAAATCTTGGAGTGTTGGTTCAGTAGCAAATTAGGGTTTTGCTTTTTCAGAGTTCTGTCCACCTGAATGCTTTGAATTTGATCCCTAAATTCGATTTTTGGGATGAGATCAATCGAGGCCTAGGATCATTGAAAAATTCCTCTTCTATGAAAAGCCCTAATTTTCGGCAGTAGTGTAGGGTCCAAAACTGAAAAAACTCATAATTGGATTTTGCTTCGATAGAAAGATGCACCCTAAGGAGGAGAGTTATTCCACCTTACTTTTGCTGAAAATATGTGGAGGGAGATCCACAAACTAGAAAGCCCTAGTTCCCGCAGCTGCACAGTATCTTCTTCTTAGGTTAGCTCTGATACCATGTTAGTTTTTCATCATTAAGCTAGCATAACATTAGGATCTTTAACTAAGAGAATAACAAGTACATCAATCAAACAAAAGATACAATGAACACAGTTTTTATCCTCAGGGAAACCATAAATGGTGAAAACCCTGCAAATTCCTCAGAGATAGAATCAGCACCAAAAGTAGAACCCAAAACAGTAAGTGATCTCCCGACAGAAGTAACCTTCTTCTTATCTAGCCCCAGTGTCTTCTCCTTCCTCAACTATGCGCTACACTTGAGTGTGTATGAGATGTGTGCTAAATAGAGATTCCAACTCTCTATTTGTACTGATCCTGACATGACTAAAATCGTACTAGGGCCGACCTCACTAGGAGAGTCTAATAACCCTAGTGCCCCAGAACGTTTTGGGACTTTAACTCTTAAACAATAGGAGGGTTACCCACAATGACTTGACATGACTTGTTTACATTATATATATTCCTGATAGGAACATCAGGGCATGACATGAATCAAGTACATCCCGGAATAAACATCGAATTAAAATATATATAAGAAATACATTCCGTAGTTACATATACATCAACACGACCAAAAGATACTTCCATGGATCAAGGACCGAAGAGTGAATAGCATGCACCAGAAGTGCGAAGATAGCTGCTGGATCATATTGAGGAGATGGCTACTGAAGACACTTCCACAAGTCCTTCATCAGTGCACCAAGCAGAGCAACACACTGAACTGCCAAACTCACCGGGTATGAATCCTCCTTCATTAAGCAAGCAGTTACATTTTTTATCTTTAAATGAGGACACACCTATGATCTATCCCTTGTCAACCTGTGCTTCCCCTGCACCCCTCCACTCCCCTTCTCCCCATAGGCTAACACCCATGGTTCCCTCCTCGATGATCTCCCTCCCACTCACAAGCCCTAACCCATCAAACTCCTCCTCCTCCATCTGATTCCATCTCATATCAAGGGATGTTCTTGCCTTGATGAATAAAAAATTCCCCTCAAAATGTCTTCGGTGAAACCCTACTATCCCCTCCAAAGGAAGAGGAAGAGGAAGACCCTCCCATCTCTCTGCAGTGTAGAACAAGTCCCTTAGGGATCAGGAAAACGGAATACGAAAAACCCTCGTTGGGGCACTTAGATCAGTGCAAGCCCCAAACGGGGTTCCAAGATTAAACTTCTCTCCCTCAACTGCAGGGGTCTTGTAAGTACCCAAAAAAACAATCTCTCAAGAGGATTCTCTTGGTTCAAAAACCATATTTTATCCTAGTGCATGAAAATTTGGGCTCATAATTGGAAGTGGAAAATCTGTTATCTTCAATCTCGGCCCTCTACACAATCATAGCACAGAGTGCAAAAGGACACTTAGGAGGGCTCGTAATAGGATGGAAGAAGTCCTCTATTAGATGCACAAATACCTGGGGGGGCACTTTAGGTTTAGGTTCTCAGATCTGTTGGGTGGAGGAAAACTTAACCATAACTATCATGAACATCTATGGGCCTTATAGTAATAGAGTGGAGTTCTGGGATTCTTTCAAAAACTCTAGGATGGAAAAAGAAGAGAACCTGATCATTGGAGGAGATCTAAATTTCACCTTGGGGGCACATGAAATTTGGGGTCCAAAGGCGAGAACGGACCCCTTACCCCCCTACTTCAGCAATCTCTTGATGGAACTGGAACTGATCGACCTAGATCCTCAAAATTTAAAACCAACCTAGACAAATAGACGGTTGGGAGAAGAAAAAATTGCAAAAAGGTTGGATAGATTTTTGTTGGTAGGGGATCTCTTGCAGGAAGATCTAATGTTCAAATAGTGGGTGGATTTTGGAGTATACTCTCACTACTTACCTATCTTTCTAGAAATCCAAAAACAACCAAAAAAACCATCCATCCCCTTCAAAATCTGCTCTGCCTCGTTCAAGAATGAAGAGGTAACCCAAATCATCAAAAACAACTGGATGCCTTACTAAGCAGAGAACAGCACAAGGGATGATGTTCACTTTACTCAAAACATACTCAGAATAAAAAACTTCTCAAGGAATGGGCCCTTAAAAAAAAAGTTCAGGATGAACAAGCAATCACCCAAATCAGCACCAAGTTGAAAGAGCTTCAAAATAAAGATGGAGGGGGTTTTCTCACCCAGGAAGAAAAGGAGAAGCTCTACTCATTGAAGGCTTCTACAAATAAGATCCTAAGGGAAATACATGAGGTTCTAAGGCTAAAGTGCAGAGCCATCTGGATTGAATGTGGTGATGACAATATGAAATTCTTTCAGGCCTTTGCAAAAGGTGGGAAACAACTAAACACTATTTGGGAGCTAAAAAAGAGAACAATGAGACAACAACAAATTTTGAGGACCTAGCCAAGACAGGGAAGGATTATTTTGAAAACATCTTCAAAGATGACCAACAAGAATCTATAGTTGAGGTAATTCGAATCTCACAATTCTTTCCGGAGAGCATCAGTGAGGAAGATAACCTGGAATGTTTGGAAGAGGTCTTAGAGGAGGATTTGAAAGCAACTCTAAATGGATTTAAAAAGGACAAAATATCGGGAACTGATGGGTGGACAATGGAATTCTTCCTGGATGGCTATGATACCATAGTCCCTAACCTTTTGCAGCTAGTAGATAAAACAATATTAAATGGTGTCCTCCACCTCCCACTAAACTCAAATTTCCTAGCTTTAATTTCGAAGAAGAATAACCCAGAATGTTTGAAGACTAAAAGCCTATATCCCTATGCAACATCACTTACAAGGTGGTCACAAAGATAATTGCACAAGTATTCATGAAAGGTACTTTCAAAACTTATCTCCAAGGAACAGTTTGGCTTCTTGGAAGATAGAAAAATTCATGAATCTATTGGGGTTGCACAGGAGGGCCTTCACAGTGCAAAGGTAAAAAATGAAAATGGGGATATTCTCAAAATTGATCTCTCCAAGGCCTTTACCAGAGTCAGTTGGATCTACCTGAGACTTCTCCTCACACATATGGGGTTCAATTACTCCTTTATAAAATGGATCTTTGTATGCATCTCAACATCCTCCTTTGGAGTTCTCATCAACGAAGTAGCATCCCACTTTTTCCATTCTGAATGAGGCCTACGTTAGGGATGCCCTATTTCCCCCCCTTTCTTCTTATTAGTTGTAGAAGGATTAAGCAGATCCATTCTAGATGCAAAAAGAAGAGGTCTTTTCAAGGGAATTAAGACTGTTGCAAACTTGAGCATCACACACCTTCTATTTTTATATGACATCCTCATTTTCTGCAATGGCTCAATTAGAGAAGGAGAAAGACTTTCATAACTTTTAACTTTGTTTTGTAAAGCTATAGGTATGTAAATCAATTTTCAGGAGTCCACCATTACAACACTCAACCTGGAAGAGGAAGCCTTGAGGACTTTTCTCGAGCTCTTTCCTTTTCAGTATTTCTCTCTAGATGATAAAATAAAATAACTGGGACTTAGACTCAAACCAAACTGCTACAAGAAAGAAGACAAGAATTGGTTACTAGCCAAATTGGAAGTCAGAGTGAATAATTGGTGTAACAGATGGCTCTCAAGAAATGGCAGGATAGTATTGGTAAAATCAGTCCTTGAAGAAATTCCAATATATAGGATGGCACTAGCGTGGATCCCAAAGTCAATACTAAACAAAACAAAGATAATTTTCTCAACTTTCCTTTGGACAAGGAGGAAATAGCAAAAAGTGCTCCCTTGGGTAAAATGGGATCAAATTGCTATACCGAAAACACTGGGAGGTTGCGGTCTAAAAAAATATTTCCTTTTTGCAAAGGCATTGGCTGCAAAAGTAGGTTGGAGAATCATATCAACTTAGAGCCTGTGGACTAAACTCATCATCCAAAAATACATTGCACCAACCCCTCTCCTGGACTGTATCAGAGACATGCGAAATACAATATTACCAAATGACTCAATCATCTTTAAATCATTATGCAAAGCCCTCCCACTCATCTTAGAAGGGCTTGTTTGTAAAGTGGGGGATGGTGCAAATGTCATAATTGGTGCGGATACATGGCCAGGATGCTCACAAAACCACTTACTTCCAAATCAACTATTACAATTGTTACATCAGAAAGGGTTTTTCCACCTAAACCAAATAGTTTATCCCAACTCAACAAACTTCTGGAATCAAGGATGGAAGGAAAGCTAGGATCTATAACTCTTAGAACAATGGACCAGGGTTTGGGACCACTTCATCTCTACCCTGTAATATTCACACATTCGACTAACAGATAAAGCCGATGAACTGATTTGGGAGCATGCCAAACAAGGTCATTACACACCTAAAATATGATATGAACAAATCTTCTCTGAACACTTCCAGCAGGATTAGAAATGGTGGCAAGTGGGTATTTGGAACCTTATGTGCCCATTAAAGGCAAAAATCTTCATGTGGTGCACCCTCGCAAATAAAATCCCTACTTGGGACCAGCTCCAAAAAAGATCGTTTGTTGGGCCTAGCTGGTGTTGTCTCTCCAAAGATAATGAGAGAAATACAAAGCATCTTTTCCTAAGCAGCAATTTCTCCAATAAAGTATGGGACCATTCACAATATCTCACCTCCTCGACATGTTTTTGGGCAGGTCCCACATTGGAAGATTCCTGGAATCTTGGTCATCGTCACCCCTGACCACTCAAACAAGAGCCCTTCTGCTTCTCCACCTGTGGGGAATATGGTTAGCTAGAAACAAAGCCATATTCCTTAAGAAATATTCATCCCTGGAAGAAGTAGCAAATAAAGGACTTGGCATTCTTTCCCACATTCCCCAAACTAAGCACAACCCCAAACCGAGAGTTATTACTGATGAATAGTTGGACAAATATATCCCTTTGGATTTTTTTGATGGAGCCCCTTAGGACTTGAAATGTGGTGGAGGAGCTACCCTATTCCTAAATCCAACTCACCACTTCCAAATTACAATGGGACTGAGATCTGGAAATAACAATTATGCTGAACTTATGGCCTTCAAGCTTCTCCTATGTTTTTCAATTGAAAGAAACTGTAAAAAACTACAAGCATTTGGTGAATCTTTGGTTGTTATAAATAGGATTAATAAAATTCAGAAGTGCAAAAACACCTCACCAGTTCCACTATTTGAAGAAGTTAGCAGACTTCTTACAAATTTTGAATTTCTTACAGTCAGACATGTCTACAGGGAATGAAACATGGACATAGACAGACTATCAAAGGAAGGCCTAAACTTGGATTGGGGAACATGGAAGTTCATGGAGACAAAGAAGGAAGTGGCCAATGAGTTCTATCATAGGCCATTCATGGATCTACTGCTAAGACAAGGAAGCTTGTAAATTTTTTTGCAGAACAACTCTAAAATCAGACAGCCTTTTTTGGTTTCAAACAGGACCTCAATTTACAGTTTCAGTGAAGGTAAATGCCATATGCAGTGTTTTTGGCAGGAACCTCCTTATGGGAGGAACAGTTGCACAGGACAGCGCCTTTTGATTCATCTTGTTTTCTTTTGTTTATTATATGTAAAAAAGAAGGAAATGCATCATATGTGATGCAGTCTATTGTTGTAAATATGCTATCAGTAAAAACAATACATACTTTTGTATGTAAATATTTCTCTAATCAATATAAACATCTTTTTTCCTATGGAAAAAAACATTATAAAGTCACAATTATGTCACAATAGGGGCTATTGCTCTGACTTACAATGGAGGTTGTACCTCAAGGTCTAGACACAATAAAGACATCCCGCAAGGAGGAAAACACATTTCCAATGGGGGTACAACAACATACAATGATAATTTACATCAGAATATCTTCCGAAGTTACAAATACATCTACATAGTGGGGGTGGTTGAAACATCCCCCATAGGTACCTACGGGAGGGTTTGTAACCACCCCCAAATATTTGTAATAACATCTTTTTTTTGGGGGGGAAGGGGGAGGAAACAAACCCCATTGGTGTCTATGAGGGGGGTTTAGAACCACCCTTAAAAGTACCTTTTAAGGGGGGTTTAGAAGAGCACCAAAAATTCACTTTTAGGGGTGGTTTTGGTCTCTTCAAAAATTTCCCCTTAAAGTCAAAAACTTTAGCATCATTTCTATTAGGGGTGGTTTTGTAAAGACCTCCTCCAAATCCAAAATCGCCCCCAAAAATGACTTTTGGAGGACGAAGACAAGCCCCCCATAAAAGTCAAATTTTTTGTAGTGATTAAAATAGTCTCAAACAAAGAATCATGATTCAGTGAATTCAATGAGCACCAAAGGTGAAATGTAGTGATGTGATCACTTGTATCCTTACGTTTCTTGCCTTTAAACTTTGGGACATCGAGAGGAATCTTAGTGGGGATCGGAGGCCATGTTGAGTCGTGACACACTCGATCGTTCTTAAGTATGGAAAAATATAGAAATTTCAAAGTAGCCATAAAATGGATTCTAGGTTGTGACCTCTGGGTCCTTTCCTCTGAGAAATATTGATTTCAAGGTAAAGCGCCCATAGGCGGTGGATTCAAGACCATAGGTACAAGTGGATTTTCGTAAAAACCATGTCCTTTGCCAATGGGATAGTATCCTCCTCTAAATTGGTTCATGTAAGCTAGAATAGGGTTTTGCATAATAGGTTCTCATTGATAATTCAAAACAATATTACTAGCATTTCCCATTTGATGGGACATGTTTCCCCCAGCCGAAGGTGGAGGTACATACCCTCCTAACGAAGAGACCTTATATGAAACAATTATCGATGAGGGGAAAACCATACCATAAGAGACATTCCCTATAAAATGGACACTCTATCTAGAAGGATGAATCACCATTAGAAAAACGTTTGTAGGAACCAACATACTAGACATGGGCCAAGCATATGGGATGTAAAAAGTAGTACCACCACTTGAATTCCCAACCCCTTTCACAAAAGGATTACCACTTGAATTAGGGTCTAATGAAGGGAGAAAAAATACCCCAACATAAGGAGTATAAGGAGGGATATGACCACTCCCAAGTTGATACAAAATATAGGGGTTTGAGGTGCCCCCTAGCCCTACACCAAAAGTATCACTAGAAACTAGAATAGACGATAAGTTATTCAATGATATGTTTTGCATTCCAATTGTAAAAGGGTTATTTCCAAATGGAACTAAATAAGCATATATAACCAACAATCTTGAAGAAAATTTGGACACATGGTCGAACAACTAAGGAAACTCAAAAGAATTGGTCCTAACCAAATGGGAAGAAGTAGCAACATGAGATCTTATAAAAAAAAGTCTCTTTGGGACGCAAATAGTAGCTGAAGGAAGAGTCCCATGGACTCACCTTCCCATTTTGGATGAAAGGGTTAGATGGAATTTTTATGAATCTAAAGTAGTGCTCATCATATGAATCCTTTGAAGCTCACTATGAGATATATATTGATCTCCTCTTTTAGGTCTACACCTCTTGTCGAGAGGTTGTAAAGGATCACCAAGTGGTAAACCCTCTAAGAAATGATAATTATAGAAATTTAGAAATCAATCCATGATGAATTTAAATAAAAATACTCAAATAACAATGATATGTAAAGCCGAGTAATGAGCATAGAGCACACCCATAAAGAAGCTATAATGAATGCACACAAGAAAGGAAGATGGATAAATGAGATCCCTATATTTAACAGGTATGTCTCACCTGGGAGAGGAATGAGACTCCCATACACTACAAGCATAGGTGTGTGAATAGTTATAGAGGCCCTTATCTTCAACACATAAATCGATTGTGATGTATGACCCCTACCTTGTTAAATTTTCATATGCTTAGCTAAGACATCAGTACTTCATTTCATTTTCATAAAAAAAGCATATAAACAGGATCACTGAAAGATAGACAAGCACAACCATACAAAAGGAACACAAAGATTTATCTTGGGAAAACCCAGCAAAAGCTTCCTCAATATAGATGCCCCAAAAAGATAAAAGATAAAACCAACAAGGAGATCAAAGCTTGATCCTCCTCCTTCTCCAGCTACTTCTCTTCTCCACTAATGCACTACACAAGTGAGAGTGTGTGTGTCACAAATGAGGAGCACCACACCTCTATTTATATTCATTTGTTCACTTGAATTAACTCATTTGACATGTAGGCTCGATTTAAATCATGTAGGCTCGAGTTACACATGTAGGCTCAAGTAACCACACTGGGGTGCTAATGACCCACCTTTACAATTATAGGGGACTACCTCATGACTCTTATTAGTTCTTCCGATTAGAAGCATCAGGGTACAATATAATACAAGTGGTTCTCCCGGTAGGACCATTGGGGACCACAAAAGTTACATATAGAATATTCTTCGAAGTTACAATATTTCAACACTCCCCCTTAACGAGAAGGGTATTCTACAACAACATCAACAACAACAATAGTAGGAGAGAGATAGAGGACATCATCAGCATCATTGGGGTAACACATCTATAAATCATTAGAATATTTTCAACATTATGTAGTCTTCATATTCAATATTCAGTCTTCATCATCATTAATACTTTGACTGCTTCGATCAGCAACATATTCAGCACTTTGACCTTTCGATCAGCAACATCATATTCAACACTTCGACCTTTCTATCACCAACATCATCTTCAACACTTTGACCTTTTGATCAACAACATCATCTTCAACAGTTTGACCTTTCGATTAGCAACATCATCTTCAGCACTTTGACCTTTCGATCTGCAACATCATCTTCAGCACTTTGACCTTTCGATCAGTAACATCATCTTAAGCACTTTGACCTTTCGATCAGCAACATCATCTTCAGCACTATCATCTTCATCATTTTGACCATTCGATCAGCAACATCATCTTCAGCACTTTGGACTTTTGATTAGCAACATCATCTTCAGCACTATCATCTTCAGCATTTTGACCTTTCAATCAACAACATCATCTTCAGCACTTTGGCTTTTCGATCAGCAACAACATCATCATCATACTCTGATCTTTTGATCAGAAACATCATCATGAAAACATCATCATCATCAAAAGATCATTATTATCAAAACATCAACATCATCAAAACATCAACATCATCATCATCAAGACATCAACATCATCAAAACATCAACATCATCATCATCCACATGATCCTTCCTTTCGTAATTACGGGATCAACATGTCTGTGGTACTCAGACGATCCATCCTGTCAGAATTACGGGATTTAGGTCTTTACAGAGTTACTAATGATCCTTCCTTTAGGAATTACGGGATCAACACATTTGTGGAGCTCAGACGATCCTTCCTTTCGGAATTACGAGATCAAGTCTTTATGGAGCTACTAACAATCCTTCTTTTCGGAATTACGAGATCAAGTCTTTATGGAGCTACTAACGATCCTTCCTTTCGGAATTATGGGATTTAGGTATTTATGGAGTTACTAGTGATCCTTCCTTTTGGAATTACGGGACCAACACATTTGTGGAACTCAGACAATCCTTCCTATTGGAATTACGGGATCAACACATCTGTGGAACTTAGACAATCCTTCCTATTGGAATTATGGGATCAAATCTTTACGGAGCTACCAACGATCCTTCCTTTCGGAATTACTGGATTTAGGTCTTTACGGAGTTACTAACGATCCTTCCTTTCAGAATTACAGGATTTAGGTCTTTACGGAGTTACTAACGATCCTTCCTTTCGGAATTACGGGATCAACACATATGTTGAACTCAGAAAATCCTTCCTATTGGAATTACGGGATCAACACATCCGTGGAACTCAGACAATCCTTCCTATTGGAATTACGGGATCAAGTCAATGATCCTTCCTTTTGGAATTACGAGATTTAGGTCTTTACGGAGTTACTAATGATCCTTCCTTTTAGAATTACGGGATCAACACATATGTGGAACTCATACAATCCTTCCTCTAGGAATTATGGGATCAACACACGTTCTCAAGTACCAAATTCACCGTATCCATTCTAAACCGAAGTTCAAGGATGATATAATCCTACCACATTCATGGGGATCGAGATCTCCAGATAGATTTTGAACCGAGGTTCAGGGATGATGCAATCCACCACTTTCACGGGGGCCGAGACCTCCTGATACATTTTGAACTGAGGTTCAGGGATGATGCAATCCAGCACTTTCACGGGGGCCGAGACCTCCGGGTACATTTTGAACCGAAGTTTAGGGATGATGTAATCCTACCACTTCATGGGGACCGAGACCTCTGGATACATTTTGAACCGAATTTCAGGGATGATGCAATCCCACCACATTCACGGGGGCCGAGACCTCCGGATACATTTTGAACCGAAATTTAGGGATGATGCAATCCCACTTCATTCTCGAAGACCGAGGTCTCCGGATCACTTTAGGGCAAGTGCCCATGGATGATACAATCCCACTTCATTCTCGAAGACAGAGGTCTCTGTATCACTTCTGGACATATGTCCCAGGATGATACAATCCCTCTTCATTCTCGAAGACCGAGGTCTTCGGATCACTTTAGGGCAAGTTTCCAGTGACGATACAATCCCACTGCAACATCACTACTCCCCCTTTCGGGGAAGGTTTTTCTGAACCATACCAAGCTTGTATCGAAAGTGTTCGAACTTTACCCAAGACAGAGGCTTTGTCAGCACATCATCATCTAAACCATCTTCATCTACGTCTTCAGTATGTGAATAGTGAACTATCACCATCTGTATCTCCAGTATGTTAGTACTGAAAACTTCATCAGGTCACCATCATCTGCATCTACAGTATGTAAATACTGAAACATCATCTATATCTTCAGTATGGGATTACTGAAATCATCATCTATATATTTAGTATAGAAATACTAAATCACCATAATCTGTATCTACAGTATGTAAATACTGAAACATCATCATCTACATCTTTATCTTGAATGTAAAAATACCGGATTTCTATGTGTTACGACGGAACACGAGGTTCTCTGTTATCACAACTCTTGTTACCACATAGAATCAATGTAGCATCCATCTTTAGTTCAAAGAGACTTGATATCAGCTTCCGAAGCCATATGGCTTCACAACTTAGCAGAGCAATCTGCTATGTATTCTGCTTCAACCATGCTACGAGAAACACTGGACTGTTTTCTGCTAAACCATGAACTCATAGCAGACCCCAAACAAAAGAATCTACCTAATGTGCTTTTCCTATCTGAGATACTTCCAGCCCAATCTGCATTTGTGTAGCCATACAATCTATACTCATGGCTACCATCATAATATAAACCAAAGTCTATAGTCCCTTTCAGATATCTCATCACATTTTTTGCAGTTACTAGGTGAAATCATCTTGGTTGAACAAGATATTGACTTAAGGTGTTCATAGCAAAACAAATGTCTGGTCTAGTATTTGTTAATTACATCAATGACCCAATGATCTATATTTAATGAGTCATATCCAATAACTTTGATGATTCATCGGCTAACAGCTTCAAGTTGGAGTCCATGGGTGTGGCCATGACTTTGCATTCCAACATATTGAATCTCTTCAATATCTCTACCGCATAATTTCCCTGGTTGAGAAATATTTCTTCTGAACTTTTCCATACTTCTAGACCTAGGAAATAATGCATTAACCCAAGGTATTTCATCTCAAATTCTTCTGCTAGTTTCTTCTTGCTTTCCATGACCTGTTTCTCATTTCCTGTCAAGGATAAGTCATCCACATATAATAACAGGATGACAAGTTCATCTTCTACAACCTTGAGATAAAGGTTAAGACCAGCTTTACTTTAGGTAAAGCCCATGCCAAGATCGAGGATCTTGTTTAAGACCATATAATGCCTTCTTCAACTTGGATACATGAGTATGTCTATCTTCAACTTCAAATCCTTGTGGCTATTCTATGTATACTTCTTCTTTGATCACACCATTTAGAAGAGCTGTTTTCACATCCATTTGGTGTAAGTCCCACTTCATCATGGATGCAAGTGCCATGGTAGCTCTAATTGAAGTATACCGTGCTACTGGGGAAAATGTCTCTTCATAATCAATTCCCTCTTTCTGAGAGAAACCTCTGGCCACAAATCTTGCTTTATACTTCTTAATACTTTCGTCAGCTGCATGCTTTATTTTGCATATCCATTTGGAGGATACTATACTCTTTCCTTCTGGTTTGGGAACTGTATCCCAAACATCATTCTAGTATTCTTTCATCATAACATCTTCCATGAGTCCGTCTTGTCGATTCATCAACATATCCTAGTCTTCTGCATTCAACCTTGAAGGTTGGAACCCTCTTTACTCTTGGTAAAGTCTCGATCCAGCAGGAAGTTGTCCATGATGTCATACCATGTCGAACTTAGATATCTTCTGTAGTCACTCCCCCTCAAGTGGAGTATCATCTTCCCTTTTCATTCTGTATAGGTGGCTCTATGCTTGATATATTCTTGTCAATAGAGTATGTCATGTCATAGTCTATTCTTTCTGAGGCAAATCATGAACCTTTGCTTTGTACACTTGTTCTTGAGATCCATATGGAAGATACTACGTCCTTCCCTTTATGTCTGGAAATCATATCGTATACATAATTCCCCATGATCAACTGTTATTCTTTGATAATAGAATTCTTTTCTTCATCTTGATTTATCTCTTATACCCATGGTGGTCTTCATCCTTCGAGGTGGATCTACCGCTCTCTGAAGCTCTTTCTTTTGTCATGGTGTCTCTGACCTTGGGAGCTTCATATTCATGTTTATTGAATTGTCATCACTTGTTCTTCGAAACAAGTCTCATCCTTGTTTTCTTGTAGAAGGTTGTTCAGGACCTTTCCTACAATTCAAATGCACCAATTGCATGGTTAGAACTATTTCATGAAACATATGCATAACAACAAATTCTTATGCATCATGCAACTGTTTAGCCAATACAACATTCATCCATATCTCATGGAAACTTTCTAGATGACATCATTGAGATTGTGCATTAATCCAAGATGTCATGTAAAGATGTTTCATTCTATATAAGTAGCAATGGAGAGATGTATAGAACCATGAGCTACTTACCGATCACATGCATATTAGTAGTATACAGTCATTAATGCAAACAATCTATCATGCATAACACATCAACTGAATATGCATAACAAAACAATATCATTAAATTACAATTGAATACTTATCTTTTGTTTTTTTCTTGGGTAGAATCCATCTTGATCATTCTGCTTTATCATCTTCTTCATTCATGAAATCATCATTTCTTATCCAAATGATAAGATGAATAATAGGTTCTTCAAGAATTGAGTTTTTTATATTCCTCATCGCTTGAGGGATCTTCTTTGAATGGTGAGAGCTTGATCTTCAATTTCTCCCATCTTCTTCTTCTCTTCTTATTAGTCGAGCTAAAATTAATCACTTACTTCTGGAATACATTCTTCACATGAATGAATCCCATGATCCTGGGAGGCCATTCAAGGTGGCTATCACCACTTCTGCATACTTCTTCTACCGCTTTAAGTTGTTCTGCATTCTGGATCTTCACATTCTTCAACTGTATTCTCAAAGCCATCTTCTGATTTAAGTTATTATCTTTAAATAGCTTGATCAAGGAATCAAACATATTCAGTGTATTTAGGGAAGAAACTTGTGGTATAAGCTGATCTGTGATTGAATCAACAATGATCTTCTTGGCCTTGATCAAGTTCTTCTTGTGTAAGTCTTTGAGGCTCATCTCCCTCTAGAACTGGAACCTCTCTACTCATGTAGGTGTCCAATTCATTTTCTTCAGAGAGATCAAATAATTCCATGCTTGGAAGTTTTCAACTTCACCAAGCTCATCATCAAGCTGATGTGATAGATCATTTTGAAATGAGAACCTCAAATGCAAATAGCAAAAGATTAGATCTTACCGATTTGAGGTGTCCGTCCTGCTTCCAAAGCTGGCTGATCTAGGGTTTGTCAGAGAAACCCTAATTTTAAAAAATTGGAATCTTTTAGATCTAATTGGATATAAATATAGATCTCTTCAAATGGAGCTATCCAATGTACTCCTTTTCTGAAAACAGTGGAGGGAAGCTCTCAGAACAGGAAGCCCTGGTTTTCCAATTTCTTCTGCAGAAATGTCTGTTACTGTTTCTGTGATATCTCTGAAATTACAGATCTTCTATGTCTAAAATTTCTCACTGAGGTAACCTCACATGTCTTGGATCCAACAGCACAATTTTCATCAGAATTGGTTTCACCAATTTAAATTTATGATCATTTTCCCAAGGTGAACTGTTACAGGACTGTTCAGAATAGTGTAGTTGTACGGCATGCCACGTGTCACTGGTTCATCTTCAGGTTCTGAAATTTTGATCAAAGAAATTAAAAGCCATTCTATTTTTGGAACATATTTAGGAATTGCATTTGGAATTCTGTAGCCCATGCTACATCAATTATCCCCAAGTGTCATGTTTAGGGATGAATTCTGGAAGAGGCTGGAACCCTAACTTGGAGGGATCATATCTCCCAGAATATAGCGAATATGATGCTGAATTTCGGACACAGTGTAAATTGGCCTCTACAATTTTCAACTCCTGATCCTTCACCAATCTTAAGATATAGCGAATGTAACAAAACTTAGTTGTTTTAGTATTTAGGGTTTTTCTAGATCGAGGTCAAACCAGGGTTTGACTTTCCCGGAGTTTCACCAAATCAAATTTCTTGATCCAGGTCTCTAAACTTTGATTTTGATGAGGAGAAAAATCCTATGCTGGGCTCACTCAAAAATTATTCTTCTGTAGAAAGCCCTAATTTTTCGCACCAAAACTGAAAATGCTCGGAATCGAATTCCACTTCAATAGAAAGATGCGCCCTTCAATGGAGATTCAGTCTAGCCTTGTTTTGTTAATCGATCATGGATAGAGACCAAAAAAAAATAAGAATCCATATATTCTTTAGCTGCACAATGTCTTCTTTCAGGGTGGCTCTGATACCATGTTAAATTTTCATATGCTTAGCTAAGACATCAGTACTTCATTTCATTTTCATAACAAAAGCATATAAACAGGATCACTGAAAGATAGAAAAGCACAACCATAGAAAGGGAACACAAAGACTTATCTTGGGAAAACCCTAAAGGGAAAAACCCAGCAAAAGCTTCCTCAATATAGATGCCCTAAAAAGATAAAAGATAAAACCAGCAAGGAGATCAAAGCCTGATCCTCCTCCTTCTCCAGCTACTTCTCTTCTCCACTAATGCGCTACACAAGTGAGAGAGTGTGTGTCACAAATGAGGAGCACCACACCTCTATTTATATTCATCCGTTCACTTTAATTAACTCATTCGACATGTAGGCTCGATTTAAATCATGTAGGCTCAAGTTACACATGTAGGCTCAAGTAACCACACTGGGGTGCTAATAACCCACCTTTACAATTAGAGAGGACTACCTCATGACTCTTATTAGTTCTTCCGATTAGAAGCATCGGGGTACTAGATAATATAAGTGGTTCTCCCGGTAGGACCATCAGGGACGAAAAAAGATACATATAGAATATTCTTTGAAGTTACAATATTTCAACATACCCGACCAATAAAATCATAGAATAAACCTTGTAAGTATCCCCTGTGATACCTAGGAAAATCAACTATGGTCGCCTCATTATAACCAATGTGCAGGGTGAAAATAGCAGGAGGGATCCACTGTATGGGAAGGGTAACTAATTCAGAAGCTCAAAATCACCAAAAGCACCTCAAAGGTACCAAATACAAATAGAATACTTGAAGTATCTATGGAACTAATCAAAGGTATTGGAGGGATATTTTTCGCAACCAATCTTCACGTTTCCTCGTGATTGAATCCCATGTAAGAAGAAATTCCTCATAACACCAATTATATCAAGGATTTCTCCTCTCCTTAGACATACCCCTAATTGTTTAATTTTTATAGTCTTGGATAAGTTTACTCAAACAATCATATTCCAAGACTTTAAAACCTATGCTTGTTGTTGCACCATATAAAATGAAATATTTCTCATCAATTTTTAGTTGTGTTAATTTTAATAGGTTCTTGCTTACTCAAGGGGATATTGTCATGCAACTAATGATGTTTATGACTCAACAAAAAAAAATGCACACCTAAAAACATTGCTATGAGTTAGACTCTGTTTTACAAATCCAAAAATGGTATGCCACTAAATGAAATTCATAAAAACGTTATCTTTCTTTTTAAATTCCAATGCAGCCTTTCGAGTATAAATCCTAGACGAATACCATTCCATGAAAATGTACTAATGGAAGTGCTATTTTAATGCAATGAAAAAATGTAAATGAGCATGCAAAGATGCAAAGTTTTTTGTATTTTCAATATAAATGAATCAAAATGAAAAATTGAACCATGAAACTATCAGAACCCGCAAAAAGTATAAAGAAACAAGCCAATAAAGACACTAAGAAATCATGACTAATCCACAAAAAGAAAAACTAAAAATAAAAAAAATGACAAGAACAAAGTTTCTAAAATAATAATAAAAGAGAGTTTCTAGTCACTATAAAGCCTATCAACAGACAAGATAAGGACCCAAGAAGAATTAGCAACACTAAAAAATTTCCCAACAATAATTCCAAATGAGATATAAGTAAAAAATGGAAATGTATGTGATTGTTCATAAATACACGACCTATAAACATATAACCTCCGTGTACATGCAAATGTCAAGGTTGTGACCTGTGTATATTGAGCAAGGAGGAAAAAAAATAAGAGTGATCCCAACAACTCAAAGAAACTGTCAAATAATGACTATAGGAATAAAAGTGACACAAAGACTTAAAGAAACAGAGAGAAATTCAAGCAAAAATGCACCCAAAACACCCCAATCAAAAGGAGACTCCCCATTGGTTGTCATAAATTATGTTATGAATAACATATTCCTGTGGCTTAGGGTAGAACACAACAAACAAAGGGATAGAGCACAACAAACAAAGTGACACCAGAAATAAACTCTAATATCAAGTATGCCATATAAATGTAAAATTCTAACAACAAACGATAGGTCCCATACCTCAACCTTGTATTCGAAGAAGACCACCATTGAGATTTTGATCCAATGCTTTCAACCTACAACTTGGTCTCAACAACAAATTCATCCAAGCATATAATAGGCATGTAAAATGTTGGCATCTACTCTAGAATAATTTATTGAACATGTATAAATAAAATATACCCACGAAAATTAATAGAAATATTTGCACATGAATTTGGATGAGAAAATATATTTTTTATTAATTCAAAAACATAAGTACAAAGTCATAACCTCCATCGATAACTCATCGTAATGAATAAACGAAGTTCCTCGACCTAGGCCTCCACAACTTCAATCCTCCATGCAAAGGAAAGATCACAAAGAAAATGGAGAGCTTGGGATATGAACACAAATGGTTCAATCATCAAAAATAAAGGGATGTTGATTCAAGGCAATGGAAATGGAGAAAAAATTCGCTATAGTTTCCTTACTCTCAAAGTTTATCCTCCTTTAATTCTTCACAATGACTCAATATATAGCCCTCAAATGGGAAATGGAGGGTCAAATCAGAGCATTTTCCAACATATGGAAGGTTAAGGATCGTAACCACCATGATTTGGCATGGAAAATATGAAATATTTTTAATTTTGAGCATAAAATCTGATATACATGAATGGCAGTGGATCAATATGTGTATCCAAAAGCTGCATAGTTGGTGATCTGTGTGTATTAACAAACTAAGTTTTTTAGGGTTTCATTGAAGCATCAGAAATATACTGAGCAAGGGGGATGTAATGAGTCTACAAAGGGACAAGGGCATTCCATAAAGGCATGAAGCATAAGATGTGGAAAATCATGCTATAAGACTTATGATGCTAGGAACATAGTGATTGTAGATAATCTAAGAGAGAAACATGTTTGTAATGATGAAGGGAACTATGTAATTAAAAAATCTATAATTGTAATGATGTGAATAACACATACTTGCTATATCGATTGTGGCCTTCCTTGTTATGCCTAAATCATGATAATAATGTGAGATCTATTGTAAAAGACATGAAACTAGATTGTTGAATAATATAGTTAGTATTTTTATTGAAAGTATTTTTCATGTGACAATGCTATTAATATTTTGCTATTTCTATATATTTCATTGTAGTGATATTTATAGTGATGAATAACCAATTTTAAAAATTATGAATCATAATGGTTAAATGTGTTGAAAATTTAGTAAATGTAAAATTGGGGTTTGTGAAATGAAAAACCATCTTCAAAAAATGTCAATACTGTGGAGGATTCCATGGAAAGTTGTATATGGGATGATGAAAAGACCTGTATATTTATAAAATATTCTAATTATGTTGAAATAAAAATCTCTTGGATGACAACATGGAATGTAGTCTATGGGACAATGAAGAAACCTATATAATTTCATTTACAAAACATGGATCACAAGTACTTTTAGGTTATAATCCATCTTAAATACATTGAAATATATGTATAAAAAGTGATTCATAATTAAGAGAAAAAACTAGTGTTTATAAAGTGAAAATTTTATTTCTAGATGTGCCAATATCAAATTCTAAAATTGTGAAATCAGATTTTGAAAGTGTTAATATATGGTTCCAAAATTCTAAAATTTGGATTCGAAAAGTGCCAATATCAACTTATAAAGTGCAAAATCCTATTCCAAATGTCCAAATATTGGCTTTTAGAAGTGAAAATTTTGGTTCCAAAAGTGTCGATATCATATTCAAAATGTGCAGAATCTCTTTCCAAAAGTGCAAATATCAAATCAAAAAGTGCATATTTGGAACTTGATATTGGCACTTTTTGGAACTAGATTTTACACCATTTAGAAAGGTTGTTTGTGGACTTTATAAAGATTATTTTTGGAATGTCTTTGAAGGGGATTGGACTATAATTAGTAAAAAGCTAATGAAATAGGTGTTCCCTCCACAAAAACAAGTCTTTTCCTCAATGTGCTTGATTTACTTTGGATGTTTCTCCGTGAAGAAGTCATATTTCCATATTTCCTCATCTATTGGGAAGTTATCCCACTTGATTAGGTACTTAGTAATTGCTTGAATTAAGATTTTGTTGATCCCTATGTCAAGGATTGTTTCATAAGGCTTAGTATCATTTTCCCTTCTTTATCAACCACTGGTAAAATGTTGTGGACTTGGATCTTGTCACTTATTACCTTTTTCAAAAATGAAAATTGGAAGATTGGATGTACATGTGATAATGGAGGTAAATCAAATTTGTTATCCATACTTCCAATTCTCTAAAACACCTTATAGGAATCATAGTGCTTCAGTGATAGTTTATTTTCCTTCATTTGTTACTTAAAGGACACTTGTTTTTATGATTGCAACCTAAAAAGTACCCAATCTCCTGACTCAAATTTCCTTTAACAATATGTTGATATGCTTGTTGTTTCATGTAATTTTGTTCTATATACAAGTTATCTTTCAATAATTGGAGAACCTTTTGTTTGTTCTCTATATGATCCTTTATTGCATGAACCATAGCTTTCTTTTTCAATGACGATGTGATGGAAAGAAGATGATAGCCATAAAGTTCCATAAATGGTGACATTTTTATGAAGTATTGAAAGATGTGTTGTACTAATGTTCCACTAAGGGTAACCTCTTAACCCATATTTTTTGTTTATCAGATGAAAAGCAATGAAAATACCCTTCCTGGAATTTATTCACAATCTCAATTTTCCCATCCTATTAACTATGATAGGAGCCATTCTAAGGAAACTGATCTACCAAAGAAGAAAATATTTTCTTTCAAAAATTACCAGTGAAAATTGGATCCCTATCGCATAAAATAATCTTGGGGATTCCATGTAGCTTTGAAACTATTTCCATGAATGTTGCAACAACTATACTTTCTCTAAAATAATGAGAAAGAGAGAATAAATGGGTATACTTTGTGAGTCGATCCACTACTACTATGTTGGCATTATTTCCTTCTAAATTTTGTAGTCCTATGATAAAATACATTGAAACTTCTTCCTAACACTGACATGGTATGGCTAATTGATGTAGAAGACCTAGTGTCTCTATTGTCTCTACTTTTCTATGATGGAAAATCAAACACTACCACAAATTATTACACATCAGCTTTAAGATATTCCCTAAAGAAATATTTCTTAATCATGAGGTAAGTTTTCAGGAACCCTCAATGTCTCTTATAGAAGAAGTTTGGAATTCAAAAAGAACATCGTGTTTTAGCTCATAATTCTCAAATAAATATAGGTGATATTGGTTCCATAATGAATCGTTATTCTAAACAAATTTATCGAGTGAACTAGGGTCCTTTTGTAGTTTTTGAATTATATTGCATGCGGTGATCCTAATTTTCCATTATTTCCTTGCTTCTTCCATACAACAATAGTACATAATGGAAACGTCATGTACAAATACATCTATGTCATATTCTTTCCTTGAAAGTTCATCTATCACCACATCTTTTCATCTGTTTTTTGTAGGCAAATTCAATTTTATTGCTTATCATATTTGTCACTCATTTTTTTCTCTTCTAAATATAATAATTGTCCTAAGAAGTACTTAAGTCTACCATGGTATTCTCTTACATTTAAATATATTCATGTTGGGTAAGGACACCATTTCTTTATTTCAAGTAGTATAACCAACATTTTTTTCATAAATTGGTTTGATTAATCTTTCTCCTTTCAATTGGAAACTTTCAAAGGAAAGGGGCCTTCGTTATTGCATCAAAAATTGCACCAATTCAATTCCTTGAGGCATAAAATTCAACAATAATTTTTTTTGGGGGAAATCATGCATGAATAATACAATATTTGTACACATAACCACTTTATTATTTTTCAAAATCTTTTGTTCCTTCCTAAGTCCAAGAGTATGCCTCCTTTTTGGATAACCTTGTTAGAGTTGTTGTTATTTGACTATAATTCTTGACGAACTTGCGGTAGTATTAGGTCAATCCTAAGATTACTTTAATATTATTGGAGGGTTTATTAATTGGACATTCCATGATATCCTTAATTTTTTAGTGCCCACTTTGACACCTTCATTAAAATAAATATGACCCAAATATTCCACTTACTTAACCCCAAAGGAAGATGTAGAAGAGTTGTAATATAGTCACTGCTTTTCCAATAGTTTCAATACCTTATCAACTTCTTGTACATTCTCTTCCCAATATTTTTGATAAATTAGTATATCATTAAAAAGTACTAACACAAATTTAATGGGAAAGGTATTGAAAATAGAATTCATCAATCATAAAAATGTGGAAGATTCATTTTTAAATCCAAATGACATTATAAAAAATTCTGATTGTATTCATGTGTTTTCAAGGTTGTTGTTAGAATTTATTCTTTTCTTAGTCTATATTGATGAAATCTAGAATGAATATCCAACTTTGTAAATAAAATTGCTCCATGTATTTCATCTAGTAGTTCATTAATAACATGAATAAGAAACTTAACTTTAATGGTCATGTTATTGATATCTCTATAATGTGGACACATATGCCATGAAGCTTCCTCTTTGAAAACCATAAACAATTGTACAAAGAAATAATGTTAGCTATGTTGAATGATGTTTGCATCTAACATTTCTTGACCCAAATTTTCAATCTCACTATTTTGTGCATATGGGTGCCTATAGGGTCTGATGTTAAGTGAACACTTCCTTATTTCAAGTGAATAGCATGGTCATGATCCCAAGTAGTTGGAATATATTTAGGAATCTCTCCAAATACCTTGCCTTGATTGTAAATAACTTGTTGCAGATCAATTGGAGTAGACCATATACATGCTTGAACATCTAATGAGAACAATTATGAAATTACTTGGACATCTTGTCTCTTTCTTAGCAATTTTGTTGTGCTATTACAGATTATAAATTTAGAGGATTTCCCTAGAATAACACTAAGTTGAATTTCCTTCCCTTCTCAAGAGAGTGTTATGCGAAACTTAAAAGAATTTTTCCCAATGATTATAGCCATTGGGCCCCTAGTGCAATGGTAGAACCACCTATTTGGATTACAATTATTGGACTATCCAATAAATTGTTCCCCATAGAAACAATAATACTATGGAACTTATGTTAACAATTTGTGGTGCTCCATCTTCAATCATTACTTGAAATTATGGTGTTGGATATACAAATAAATTGAGAAGTTTTCCTAGTTTGCAACTAATGACGTTTTGGATACTGCCAAAATCAATTGATGTTGTCACATTTTCTTTTATATATCCTTCTATATTGAGATTTTGAGGAGGTTTAACGTTGGGAAATGCTAACCAATGCATGGAAATATATTTTTTGTCTAATACCTTCTATATCTACCCCTTGAGACTATTATGGGTCTCGATCTTATTCTTGTTTACAATCTGTGTGGAATAATTAGTTATGACTACACTTATTCCTTTTAATGTAGTTGTTGTCACAATTGAAACATAGTACCTTTTCTCTACTCTCCTTTATTTGTTGTGGTATCAAACTTGTAGGCTAAGTGAGGTTGATGAAGGAAACATTTGCTAATATAGAGGTGTTAGTAGCATCCCTTCTACTAACAATATTTTTACTCTCAAATTTCATTTCCAAACTAAAATATTTATCCAATGATTTTTGTTCAAAGAGATAAACCTCATGTTAAATTATCTTCTTTACATTGTACATAAAGAGATGCAATAAATTATCCTCCAAAATGCTCTTTACTTTAAGAATCGACTTTTTAAATTGCTTAATGTGCTCTATAATTGGACCCTTTTGCTTTACACATATTAATTGGATAAAGCCTGGTGTTTCTCTTAATATACCCATAATATTCTATGAATTCATTGTTAAATATAGACCAACAAACCATTGAGTTAATTTTACAATTACAATGGCACTGGTACCATACAAATTCATCATGTTCTATATACAAGGATACAACAACTAGCTTTTGTAAAGTTGCACTTAGTGTAGATAAAAAAATTATTCCATCTTGAATTTCCATGTTATTGGATCTGTGTTGAATCATTGTAATACAAATTTATCATATAAATATTGGGAACGAAGTAGTCACTTGGTCCTAAGATGAACACATGATCACTTGAAGAATGATCAAATGTTTGGGACTCAAACCTCTTATTTTTCAATTTTCTCAATTTGTTGCGCCGAGAGGCACTCTAAAGCCCAGTATGGGGGAGATCTTGTAACATTACATAATGTTATGTAACGTTACGTAATGTTATTTTTATTAATAAAAAATAATTTTGTTAATTATAGGAAAAAATAAATGTCAGCTAGAAAAAAAACCTAATATGGGGGAGATGTTGTAATCTTCCTACCTAAAAAAACAATAAAAAAGTAAAAATTTAATTATCTGTTAAAAAATATGGGTGAGGAAAAAAAAATATGGGGGAGATGTTGTAATGTTTTTACTTAACAAAATAATAAAAAATGTTGGCCTTGCAGATGGTTTTAAAACCATAAACCATGTGCATGGTTTTAAAACCATGTGCACATGGTTTGCACATGGTTTTTATGCACATGGTTTTAAAACCATGCACATGGTTTATGGTTTTAAAACCATGTGCAAGGCCTTTCACACAACCCATTGTTTTATTGTACATGGCTTAGGAGGGCCTTGCACATGGTTTTAAAACCATGTGCAAGGCCTCCTAAACAACCCATAGTTTTATTGTACATGGTTTAGGAGGGCCTTGCACATGGTTTTAAAACCATGTGCAAGGCCTCCTAAACAACCCATAGTTTTATTGTACATGGTTTAGGAGGGCCTTGCAAATAATTTTAAGACCATGTGCAAGGCCTCCTAAACAACCCATAGTTGTAGGAGGGCCTTGCATGTGGTTTTAAAACCATGTATGAGGAAATATCATAATGTTAGTTCATAACAAAATAAAAAATAATAAAAAATATTATATGTGGGCCATAAATAATATTAAATATTAATAATAAAATATTATATGTGGGCCATAAATAATATTAAATATTAATAATAAAATATTATATGTGGACCTTAAATAAAAATATGTGTCTTTTGGTTTGAATTAAATAAATGGATACCTACAAAGAGATTTGATCCCTCTCGACGCTTGATAGAGCCTAGGATTTGGATCTATGCTGGTGATTAGGACAAGTCCATCTTGTTCTTCTTGTCCTCTTTTTGGCGAGATCATTTATCAAGAAAGAGGTAGAAAAACTCATCAAAAACTAACTCCTTCGTAACTTTGAGTCCCTTTTTATTGGGCATATTTTCAAAGACCTATTTACTAGCGATCTTTTCGAGATCCTCTTTACTAGTAATCTTTTCAAGTTCCTCTTTACTAGCCATATTTTTTACCTCGATCTATATATCCTTTCTTGTGTTTATCAATTGAACATGTGTCACTAATGTATCATTCAATTCCTTAACATTATCCTCCAAATTGGATATCTCATTACACATTTCTTCTTTTTGTTTATGAGTCATGGTTGAGCTTTCGAGAGGTTTATTGAGTGAAGTAATTTTGTATCCAACTCTTTCCATTATATCCCACTAATATTTACCACAGTTCTTCTCTATTTACTCTTTATGACTCCATTTTGATAAACATAGCTAGATATTTCAATCAAAGTTATGCAAGTTTCAAGTTACCATACCTTTAAAAACTATGGTTTGTAAGTTGCGTTGCTTGCAAAACTTGCTCCCAAATTATCTCTAAAATATCAGACCTTCTAAGTCTATAACGTTTTCCTATATTATCATGGTATGTCTCCTCTACAATGTCATTCATTTGACCAAACTATAATTTTCCTAGAGAGAGTTATGGAAACTTTCCCAAAGATTGTTGTTTATGTCCCTTTCAAGAGAGTGAACTTGTACAAGATGGCATATGTTTGATTTTCCTTTTCCACTTCTAAAATTTTTACAACAAACATTATTTTTTATCTTCCTTCTGATGAAAATGTTTTCACTCAATTTAGATATTTCAAGCTCTCTCTCTCTCTCTCTCTCTCTCTCTCTCTCTCTCTATATATATATATATATATATATATATTACGATTTTTCAATTGATTAAAATTAATTTTAAATATTTAGATTTGATATTTTTATTTTAAATAATAATTTACCCATTTTTTATTTTTTTTAATTTACATCTATTATAGTTATTTATTATGATAATATAAACTAGTTTGATAAAAGAATAATAAGTTATAACTAAACATGCGATGTGTTACCAGTTGAAATGGCAGACCAAACCACCTGCAAGCATATGCGGAGAAAGTGACCACTGTCACCTTAGTCACTTCTCCTAGCTTCTTCGGAAGTTGAAACCTCGTAGGGAAGATCCCTATGGAAATCTGCAGAAGACACTTGGACACCAAATAATATATTGTGTGTGTGCAAGGTTAGTGACCAGTGCCTAATGGAGTCTAGAAGATGATATGAATAATACGGGTCCACTCATCTAAGGATAAACCAATTGCATGGTTAATTTGTTGCAATAAGCCAATAACAAGTGCAATATGTAGGAATTAGCAAAACCACATGTATTACATCATTGCAAAGTAATTAAATCCCACATGTACAAATAGTAATAGTGATATGGAGACATTAACCAAAAGTAATTTATCACATTAATCTAAAGAAACAATACAAGTAACATGTGTGATTCATTCATACAAGTTTTTATGAAAACATAATTTATATATAAATAGATCAATTATGAGGACGACCAAGCTTTTAGGGAGGTCCCAAAATTTTAGGGCGTGAAATTTTAGGGACCACAAATTTAGGGCACAAAATTTTAGGGCCTCAAATTTTAGGGAGGGCCCCAAATTTTATGGCACGGGATTTTAGGGACCGATATTTTAGGCCACGAAATTATAGGGCCTCAGATTTTAGGGTGGATAATTTTAGGGCTCGAAATTTTAAGGAGGACCTAAAATTTTAGGGAGGGCTCGAAATTTTAGGGAGGGACTGAAATTTTAGGCCATGGAATTTTAGGGCCCAATATTTTAGGGAGCATAATTTTAGGGTCTAAGATATTAGGGCACGGAATTTTAGGGCTTGTAATTTTAGGAGCCGAAATTTTCAAGAGGCCCTGAATTGGCTAAATAAATGATTTTTATGAGATTTTTATAAATTTTGTAGACCTAAAACTAGCCTAGAACTAAATTTAGAAACTAGGTTTTGAGAAAAATTTTGTTAGAGCCTAGGGAAACCCTACCCTAGCGCAAGCCCTAGCCAGCTTAGGGATTCTAAGGAGAATGGATAACCTAGTGAGGAAGGGTCCTATGTTAAGCAACTACCCTAGAAAAACTATGGAAGGTAATGGCCTATCCTAGGGAAAAGTGAAGCTCTAAGGATACCACTAAGACTCAGACATGCACATCCACCAACATCCAAATAAAAAGGTAAGAATCCTGGCCTCCTTGTGCTTGTGGTCATCCAACAAATCCAAGCATCTCCAAAAGTAGATATTCACCAAAGAATTACCAAAAAATAGCTTGCATTAACTAGAAAAATTCCTCAAGAGGAGCGCATTCATCCAAAGAAACCCTAAGAAGGGTAAAACAAGTGCATAATGATTTATCCCCTGAGTTCTGATTTAAAATTTAAGTGAGGAGATGTATTTATATGATCTCACACTCACTTTTAAGCATAAAATAGAAGTCGACGTGCCTTAAAACAAGTAATTTCATAATTATTAACCGTCAACTTAAAATTAAAAGAAAATAATAATAAAATATGGACTAAGGTAGGCTACCTTGGGGGTATTTGTATCCTTGGGTGCCAAAACATGCTCAAATAAGAGAATCGCTCTAAACAAAACGTAGGAGCAAGCTAGAGGGAGGATGTTATGCCCCATCTAACCCATAAAATAATGTAAATCTTTCAACACCCTCCTCAAAGCATGCAAATGACCTGGCATGGAAGATGTCATCCTCTAAGGAAAGAAGGATAGGGAGAGCAAGGACCCACTGACTAAAGGGCTAGGAGGGTGTAAGAATTGGCCACGGCTGAAGACTAATGTCTTGTGGTTGAAGCACAGGACACCATAGTGTGCAAGAAGGGAATAGATCCATGAGACCCAGTAGTCAACCTTTAGGGCCCCCAAACACCAACCCCAAGGTTAAAAACCTCTTTAAAAGGGTAGTCATTGTTGGCTACTTTCCTCAAACTCACGACCCAGGTTGAGGTTTTCCTTGTGTGCAACAAAACACTCAAAGACACATACCCGACAAGGAATGCTCAGTCGACAACACCTGCGACGTAGGCACAGTCTCACTCGAGATATCTTAATGAGTAACTGCCATAACCATGTTTCCACAGTTACGTGAGGGATTATAGTCTCGTGGGGTACAACCAAGGTGCTCGACAGAGTGAGAAAGTTGGAGTCCTTTACTAACTCGACGGTGGTACAACTGTGCAACAAATATTATTCCTTAACAACCTAATACTAAATGAATGTTAAATAATACAAAATGCTTCAACACTACTGGTCATTCATTCATTCAACTTCTTTCACCAATATTGCAACATTCACTGAATAAATAAATATAATCAATACAAAATAACCCACAAACATTCAACATGTACATTCAAGTGACACAAGATGTAACATGGAAACCCAACCGGGAAAAACCACAAAGGTGCCCTTCATATGGCATGAGAAATATATGCACCGTTTAGTCTGTGACTTGACTATAAACTGTTTGAGATATGTGTTTTCGATTCACAGACTCTTTCTTGCTCTGATGCTCTCTGGATTTATTATGATCTTCTTCTAACTACTCCTACTGATCCACACATAGCCTAGATCGACTCTTCTAACTACTATCTATGCACTTAGATACATAATGACTCCTACTATTTAGAAACCCTTCTTCAAAATGGATTCCATGACTCAACAACCTTCTACAACACTACTATCTAACTTCTTCTTTGATTTCTTCCACTATTTTCCAACCCCTATACAAAATGGGTTCCTCTTATTTATAACTTCTACAAGACCATGCAGGGTCGACTACATACAGTTTGTTTGTTACAGGTCATAATCATCCATCAAAAATAGTTACAAACTGTCATAGGCATGACTGACACAAGGTGCTATCGGCCTAACTTACATATATTCCTTCATACGTGCATCATCCACTGGCTTACGCTGACTTTAGCACCCATGATCTTTCTGACCTGTCGCTTTCTAGTTGTTACTTTTCTACACACCTAAAAATTCATTTTTCCTCCGTCACACTATTCCTCACCACAACTTTCTCTCTTCTGCGCTTCATTTCCTTCCTTTATTGCGTTGTGCCCTTGCTTTTCCTTCCTACGC
The DNA here is from genome assembly GCA_001517045.1 of Pseudotsuga menziesii. Taxonomy (NCBI): domain Eukaryota; kingdom Viridiplantae; phylum Streptophyta; class Pinopsida; order Pinales; family Pinaceae; genus Pseudotsuga; species Pseudotsuga menziesii. Next base: position 1,058,268 of record LPNX010058144.1, read on the forward strand.
TTGCGCTTCTCTTTCCCCCTTTTGCAGATTTGTTTCTTCTGCACACTATTCTTACTACTCTTTATTGGCCCAACAATCATCAATTTCCTTAAGCCATATTACCCTTAAACGAGGACCAAAGGGTCCAGCCATGACCTCCATCACTCAATAACACCCCTCGTGGTCAAAAAATTTGGCCCTCTCTCCCTAGGGTACACTTCAATGTGCGTTGGGTACAAGTGCAGCGTAACAAGATGTTAAAACATATTATTTTTATTTTTTTCAATGAAAACTACTCATAATTAAGTAATTTTTTGTCTATCTACATTTTTTTATAATAGTTTTGTGTTGATTAGGAATGATATGTAATCCCATTTTATTTCCTGTTTATTGCATGGAGAGTAGTGAGATGCTTACAATCAAATATGAGGGGGATGTCATATTTGTCATGTTGTGTAACATAATCTTCCCATATTGGCTCATAACTTACGAGCCTAGATCCAAATCCTAGGCTCTATCAAGCGCCGAGAGGGATCAAATCTCCTGAGGTGCAAACCTACTTGAGTGCAATACGTGAGAAGATGTTTGTACCTTGGGATATTTGATCCCTCTCGTCGCTTGATAGAGCCTAGGATTTGGATCTAGGCTGGTTTCAACTATGGGTGGTGACACAAAACTCAAGTTTTATAAACATTGTAAGGAACACGTTAAGTTGAAAACACAAATAGGTACATTTTTTAGCGTTTCCACTAAAAAATATTTACATTTAGAAATTTGATCTATTTCGACGATTGGTAGATTTTTTTTAAGGTAGACCTATGCTAGTAAAACACATCTGTCAATTCTGAACTTTGGTTTTCATTGCCAGCTACAATTTCCGAAATTAAGGAAATTTTAATATGATTTCTAGCTTTGAAGTACAACAATTACAATATAATTACACTTCTCGTTTGAATTTAAAAACTGATTCTCGAATATGATATTCCTATCAATGACTATCTCGTGTGACGAGAAGCTAATTCAACTCAAATCCAACTCTCACATGGTGCTTGTGAGAGTTGGCCAGTGCTTTAGCTAGTTGGAATTGTCGTTAGATTCGTTACCTTTGCATTCAAAACAGTGCTCCCTTTGCTCAGCATGTAGCAAATTCATTTATGAGGAAATGCAGAAGCATTCTTCAACACCTAGTTGAGTTTCAACATGGTGGCAGAGATTGAGATGCTCTTCACCATGTTCACTTGATCCAAACATGGTTAGAAATTCAGTCATCCAACGACAGAGACTTGTATACAACTACTCTGTAAGTCTAATGTCCACACAAAGATGAAGCTAATGGCCTTCCTCTTCTCGATTATAAAGAATATTACAAAAATGATAAAAGCCAACATATGGGACTTGGGGAATTTACAAAGGCCTCCAGAATTTACAAAGGCCTCTCACGCGCAATAAAATTTAAAAAAAAAAATAGTAATTAAAAAAATAATATTTCTTTTAATAAAAAAAAGGGATCCATTTCTATGCTCAATAAAGAATTATTATAGTTATTTAGTTAATCATATTTCATATAAGATAACTTAGTTCTAACAACATTTGCCTTGCAAAATTTTAATTTATTCATATATCTAAATCAATTGTGATATGAGTTTCTTTGAATTGATAACTTAAATACATGGGATCCTTAAATGAAACTAAAAAATGGTGCTCTAATGTATTTATGCACCTAAAAAAATAATAGTTGATTTATGGAAGAGAATTCAGTTTATATAAGAATTTTTCCGCTTGCAGAATTATATGGAAGGCTAATTTAATAGATTCTCTTCATGTTATTATTGGGAATATTTCATGTTAACAAAGTATTTGTATATATTAATAAATATTATTTATATTTACTAACATATTTTTAGAAAATAAACACAATATTTTGATGATGAGAAAACAAATGTAGCTAAATATTTAATAATAAAAATGTTCTAAAACATATAAATATTAGAAAATCACAATTATTTCAATAATACCATCCTAAATGATCAATAACACAAGTCCTTTCAATGATAGAATCCTAAATAATGAAAAATTATTAATGGATACCAAATACCCTAACACCCCAATTGTGTCCCTTCATGTTAAGTAAAGAACATATTGCTAATGCATAATACTACTTACCACTTAGGGGAGGGGAGCCAATATGGAAGCCAATAGTAAATATAGGGAGTGTTGTTAACCCATCTTATTCTTAGAAAAACTAGCTGCCATAAGTGATTCATAAAAATACTTTATGTACAAGTCATTGTCAATATTTTGATGTTTTTAAAATTGTTTATTACAAAAAGTTTATTCTACATTTTAAAATAATATAAATTTTTAAAATTTTAAAATTTCATTTTAAGTCACATCCACTTCAAATCACCTCTACTTCAAGTCACATCAATGTTCACCTATTAGTCTTACTAAAAAATACATTAAAATTAGACAACAAAGAAACTTTATAGTTGACATGGCATCATTTTGGATTCACACCTACAAAAAAAAATATACTTAGGTAGAAAATAGTCCAAAATATGTATAATAAAAAAATTGAAAAAAAAATACTTGAAAACATGGATAAATAACATGAATTTTTTTTTTTTAAACTCACCGCTATCTTCTAGACATGATTTGTTATATAATCAATAATCTATAGCCCTTGCTTCAAAATATTTAGTCTGGGTATATCCTTTGAAACATGGGTTTTTGTTATAGCATCAATAATCTTTAGCCCTTGTTTCACAAAATTTAACCTTCAGCACATCTTTTGAAAATAATTTTTGTTGTACGATCAATAATCTTTAGCCGTTGCTTATAAATATTTAGTCCTTTACAAAGGCATATTGGCGATCGTTCTTATAGAACACAATATTGATCGAACAAATAATATATAAGAATAAGATTTTTATATGATGTTAGTTGCACATGGTTTAAAAAACACAATTCTACAACAAGATAACATGTATTATATACAATCCAACAATAAGATTTATAATGTTTTATAAATCAAAAGTATAATATAATTAAACAATAATGTTTAATATGTTATATAAATCAAAATTAAAAGATAATTAAAGTAGTTATTTTTTATATTGGAAAAAAAATACATGTATTATAACATTTAATAAGTTTAAAAATCATGTAATCAAGATTTAAGATGTTGTCTATACAATTTTACTGCAAGATTTAATTCAACAATAATTTTTATAATGATTTGTGAAGTATTAAATGTCATAATCTAATTGTAATGCCATTAATAACCAGCTTGTTATATAAACTTGCAAAATATCAAAAGTGATGGCATTAAATGCTCTGCAACATTCTAACACTATGTAGTTGGATCTCAAAATCCAAAAACCTACTAAACAGCAGCCATCACATTAAAAGGCTACCAAACAAGCTAATTAATTTTTGCCAACAAATAAAATATTTTGACATTTCAGTCGGTTTCCTTAACTTTATATTCGTACCATAGATAGCTTTTACTCGAAAACGGTTGCCACAGCCATGGTTACAAAATCGCTATACGACATTTGCCTTACCCGTAAACGAGAATATTAATATTAATATTTACGGGTGTAGTGCTTCATTTAACGGGAATATCCATCCGAGAAAATCCTGGGCTTTCAAATCAGTCACAGTCTACCTCAGGCAGAACATGCAATTGTATGCTTTTTTCATCAAAAAAAGATCTTATATATATGATATATATAAAAAAGGTATCACCAGGTATTTACAAATTTATCATATTGTCCAATACATGTCCATATCAGTACTTACACCTACAATACAAAAGGTATCTGTAAACTATCCAATAACCCCCGATCCCATAAAACAGTGTTTGCACCCATTGGGTATCCAGTCATGGTGTATTATGTATATAACATTACATAATACACCACATGATTTGTATGCCCCCATGAACCATAAGATATAGCAATCTTATGCATTCATACAAACAATCCCAAAACACTAAAAAGAACCAAAAAAAGTAAATGCAGATGGATCACGTCCATCCCCACGGGCCACCAAAAAATGTCCAACCGGCCCCACTAAAGCCTGTTTAGATAAAAGATCAGAATCATAATTAATCTCCCGATATATATGCTGAATGCTGATCTTCACAAAATGACTCTTCAGCTGCAAAATAGGTTCCACCCAAAAGGTAAGGAGAACCGCTTCCAATTGTATAATGCCTTTAAACCAATCAACTAAAATCCGAGAGTCACCAGCAATTTGTATTGAATCAATGCCCAAAGAGCTAGCAAGGTGAAGTATACTCCATAATGCCAGTAATTCAGATCGCGTGTTGGTTCCAACCCCATAGTTCCACTTTATGTTATAACGGCCCAGTAGAGGCGATATGAGTATAGCCCCTACTCCACACCCCTACTCCACACCTTGAACCACCATCCTGAGAGGCCCCATCAAAATAGCCTATAGAAACGTCATGTTGAAAAGTAGGTTGTTGAATAATACGTGACGATTTCTTCTTGCACTGTATAGGCCTCTCATTCCATATGTGCTGAACCTTATTGACAATCAGAAGAGGAGAAGAATATTCATTCCGGAAAATAACAGAGTTTCTTGTCAACCAGATGAGTCTACACACATGAAAGGGAATATTCTTCAGCTTACTGTCTCCATTGATCCAATTTTTGAAGGCCTGTATGATATGTCTACCATGCCAAATAAGGTCAGTTTTAAATAATATCCCAATATGTTGCCAAACCTGCACAGAAAAAGAACAGTCAATCATCAAATGATTTATATTCTCCTCAGCATCATGGCAAAGCGAACATATGCCGAGACCCTCGAAGCCCTTTCTCTGGAGTATATTCCAAGTAAGTATGCGCTCAGCTAGCATTAACCAGGTAAATAACACTGTCTTCAGAGGCATATTCCAATGCCAAACCTCCTTAAACCAATTAGGAATACAGTCCGGAAAAGTGGAAGAAACAGTAGTTTTATAAGCCAGAGCCGCAGTGACATATCCAGATTTCACGTTCATACTCCATATCAATGAATCTTTACACTGATGTAACCTTAAACCGGTATTCCTAAGCTTGTAAGTATAATCGTTCCATTCAGTAGCCAAAATTCCATTAAGATTTATATCCTGAGCATTCAACCATCCCGTAAGACAGTCACCATCAATATTCTTTGCAGCCTGTGCCAAATAATATATTCTGTTATCAAGCAGGTGGGACAATAGTCTATTCGAAAGCCGGTAAACACCGTTCAAACCCAGAATAGGGTCTCTGCCAATCCTAATGCTCCATCCAACTCCAGGACGCCACACCAACCACTTTTTCAGTATAGGCATCGCCCTCATTAGCGCCCGTAAAATGTTCGAGATGTTCCTTAAATCATACTCAACCAATCTGATCCAATCTGTAATCGGCCAGCCCCGGAAGTATTTTGCAGCGATCACCCTATGCCACAAGCCTGGAATAAATAAACACCGCCATGCAATTGTATGCTTACACTAACATACTCTCAACAATTTGATATGTGGGTAGCTTCGAAGGCAAATCTTATCTTCGTCTGGTAGTACGTCAACCTAATATATATTATATATTGTAATCCTCCTGCTTCTTCTTGTATACCTAAAGCCGTTCGGAGAAAATGATACCACCACGAGAATTCCATGGATTCCGATCTGAAACCGGATTGAAAGAATATTACGATTTTCAACCTGAAAAAAAAAGTTTAAGATGTGCAGTAACTTGCTTTTACTGCAGTCCAGCATTATATCCTGCTGTATGCATCCTTTGATCTCGTCTGCTGTAACATCTCCCCCCATGGGTTGCTGTTTCAATGTGAAAACAGCAGAGTTAGCCTACGAGGTTTTAAAGTCTTAAGCCATAATGAATTAAAATTATTCATTACCTTTTCTTGCAAGACATCTAGTGCAAATCCATTGAGGCAGCTTATGACAGCTTGCTGAACATCAAGACCAAGTCCATCAAGAGCCTTGATTGTGCCTTGATTGTGGATAGAAGTAAGCCGGGCTTTTCTGAACAAAACATGTGAATGTGTAGGGCCTTTCCTTCTCTTCTCCTCACCTCCACCTGTATGTCAAGAAAGGATTCTCTTTTGCAACCAATCATCATCGATTAGATCCTTACCTAAAATGCATACAACGAAACCAACAATAGACAAAATTACAGAGAACTCATCCAGCAGCTTGCAAACATAAGGAGATTGAATGGGAACTCTGAAATTTCACTGTGATTTAAAAAAAATCCATAAAAGTTTGCAAAGTTAAAAAAAAAAGTAAAAATATAGTTGATTGAGACTGATTGGTTTTCATTGTGACACAATATATATAAACAAAATCTTGTAGACAAAGAAAAACCTGATTGACTGTTGTTAGCTTTCAGTGTAAAGAGAAAAACATAATTGGCATGAGTAAATATTCAATGACGCTAGTGAAAACCCCTTCCAAACTAGAACTATGTAAAGTTCATGCTCAGCAGTAAGCAATGTAGGAAATTTCTTCTGTCATTTCACATTATGTCTTATAAGTGTACATGAATGGAAACCAGGTTGATGGTCTACAGAGTTGAAGCAAACATTTGCCTTAGGAGAAATACAACTTTTCTATTCAGAGTTTCTTCACTGCAGCACAGATTTGCACAAGAAAATACAATTCCTCCACAGACTTATGCATATTACATTCTTGGAGCGGAACTGAAGGGCTTTATAGGGCTAGGCCATGAAAGATTATCATTCACAACTGTATGCTACTGCGTGACAGAAGGCTCTCTGGAAGGTGCACCGTCTTTTTGCTCACAGTTTTGTAATTTTGTGGTGTATTTTGTATTTTCTGTTCAACTTGCAGATGCATCAAGCAGTGCCTTGAGGCACGGTACATGTCACATGATGTATTAGAAGTATTATTGGCCACCATTGTTTCAAAAGTGGGTATCAGTATAATTGTATCTTTTTTTAATGTATTAAGGATGCCAGAATTATTAGGTTTAAAAGGCTTAGTTTATAGCCTAGCCTAGTAGGGGAGAGATGTATAACTCTTTCTGTGCTCACACTAAAACTGACATTTATCTTTTTTTTTTAATTAATTAAATATTATAAAAAATAATATGTCTTTTAAATGTATATTTAAAATATTTACAAGAGGATATATATAAATCTACACAAATTTAGATAATTTAAAACTCTTCCTTAATGTTTACATTCTAAAAAAGGGTTTGCACCCCAGGGAATTTGATTAATTTGATTTCTCTGGACTCTTGGTAGATCCCCTTTTAAGATGGATCTATGCTAGTGGTAATCCTACCCTTACTGTCTCTATTTCTGGATTAGAAAACGAAAGATGATACTCTTCAGAAAACTCAAGCAATGTGGGTGCCAAGGGATTGGAATTGCAGGATCCTAACATGAGCTGGGTATTGATATCATTGATACGTTGCAGAACCTCCTGCGGGTACTGAACAGCATCTCCTAATATTGAGGCCCTGTCCATCTGCTAAAAGGAAATGCCAAAATGCCAAGCAGGGAAAGCCTTTGGGTTAATTACCAACAATGAGCCAGTGCATCTCAACAATCACTCAAATTAAAATATAAGACTTGTGAAGTTAGCAAATTTCTCACAGACAAATATATCCTATTTTTTAAAAACGTTTTAATAAAGTAAATCTACTGTATGTTTTTCTTCTGCATAAACAACACCCTTACGCCTCTTGGCTGATTCAAATAGAAGATATAAATGGGAAATTTCCCCCAAATATGTTTGTCCAAAATCTGGAAAAAAAGAGGCACATTTACTATCTTATTCATCTGCTGAAACAACGCCCCTTTTGGCTATTGATATTTTTAATTATATCAATTCAATCTCCAACTACTTCAGAAATAATGGAAAACCCCAGCCAAATCAGGACCTAAATCTCAAAGGAATCCTTCACAAAATTCAGTTTCAGTATAAAGTCATTTTGACTCCTCTCGTCTAAATCTATCTGGAAGTGTCAAGTAGACTGAACAAGGGAAAGGAAAAGAGATCACCTTTGAGATCTTGGGCACCACGGAACGGAGCATAAGCAAACGATCATTGAGCTTCTTCCTCCGTCTCCTCTCTGCCATTAGATTATTGGCAGGCAACCGATTCTTCTTCACTCTACAAACATTTGCAGCATCAACATTCCTATTATCAGTATTATCAGAAGCAACAGCACAATCAGCTTCCCTTGCACAAACTACACCGTCTGGCTTCTGGTTCACTCCATTTTTCTTGAATGTAGACTCGATCCCACCTCGTCTGTGTAACAAAGCCAGCGGATAAGAGACCCTGGACCAGCAAGCGTATAATCACTGGCGGCCATGGAGCAGCTCAAGTGATGAGAAACGTTGATGCTTCCACCCACATTACTCATTGACATTACTCAACACAGAACTGTGTAGGCACATCAGAGAAGATCCCAAAATGGCCTCCACCGTCCTACCATTGGCACCCACTGTGTTGTAAAAGTCATCTTCTCCTTCATCCAGCATGGCTCTGGACGAAGAAAAACTCTCGTCTAACAGAGCAGTCCAAGCCATATCTATTTCCATGGCTTCTCAGCTTACAGATCGCTTTAAAGGGTTAGGGCTTCAGTTGGCTATATTCTTCATCAAATGCTACCTAATCAGTATTTTCATTCTGTCTTTTATCGCTGCCTAGTATTTGGCGTACTGAATCAGTAATGAATAATTCGCAGGCCATCGTGGGCTTCACAGGTCAGACACAGCCCCGGAGGCAGGCGCTCCGAGTCCTTGATAGTGAGGTATCACCAGTGGCGACAAATATTTTACATACCCCACAGTACTGTGGGTGGTTGGATCTAAAACAGGTTGAAGTAAAACCCCTAGTTTTTTTACTCAATTTGGGTTGGAAACTGGACAAAATTGTTCTTAAAAAAATTTGGTAGATTAGTAATTTTGTATAATCTTTTTTTTCTCTAAAAAAAACCTATACTTCATAAATAAAAACTATACTTTATAAATGTATATGTTATTGTTGCAGAGTAAAAATTATAAATTTCTGAACATAGACAGAGTTTGGACACAAACCAAAATGATCTGAACAATAGTAAAGACTACATTAGAGATCAACAGTAGACAAAGGAATATAATAGATAAACAGAAAAATGGCCAAAAAACAGAAAGAAAAGTTGCTGGCTGAAAACAAACATGCCCACAAAAACAAAATTGGACCAAGTAGATAGTCCCAGCATCAGACTTAGCCATGAATAATCTGGAGGTTATGCAGCAAAAAAATCTACAAACCAAATTTCCAAAAAGATGAACCCCTCCAAGTCACAAAGAACTCTTAATGACAGTAATCCTGATGTTAGTTTTGGACTAACCGATGGATTTTAAAATTACCCAAGGGATTTAACCATTGCAAATTACCATTTCCACGAAAATTGTTATGTCGGATTCAGGCAGGTTAGAGGCGTTTTGGTTAGTGCTTATATCCGCTCATCTCTGCACTCACTGCTCATCTCTCCCTTGCACTTACTTGCAGGTTAATCATGGTTGTTGTTGACAATCCAGTATACTTGGAGGTTAATCATAGTTGTTGTTGATAATCCAATCCAAACTATGGATTTACTAGTGAAGAAAGGATCAATTTTGGAAATGGAACCTTTTCTCAAATTTTATATAATACTATAAGGACATTTATGTCCATTTTATTATAATGATTTTTGTTCATTTGCTTAAATATTTTTACTTTTAATAAATCAAGAAATAAGTAAGCCTAATCAGTCGGATCCTCTAGCCAAAGCCAACCTTTTGTGACTTATGTTGTACGATAGCTTGATTGATGTCAATTTTGTTTATGGTTGTTATTAGTAAATCCATTTAAGTTAGACATTCTCTTTAAGTGATTAAATTGATGTGATAATATCCTTTCTTATTCTTGTAAGTCCCCAAGTTGATGTAATAACATCTTTCCTCATTTTGGTAAGAGGTAGGGTTGATGTGATGAAATAATCCTTCATTTTGGGAGTTCTTGGGATTGATGCAATATAATCAGTGTTATGTATGATACTAAAACCATTTGAAGTAAACATAAATCCATGTCTATAGGTTAGTTATTTTTTATGCTATGTTGTAAGAAAATCCACTCACTTTAGTACTATACTGATTCGTTTTTTTAATCCTTCCCCTCGTCACAATTAGCATTGGACCTTCAAGTGGTTATCTATGTGAGGTTACAAACAATTAGTCCCATCTATTCATCTATTTGTAGCATAATAAAAATGTTTGTAGAAGCATAGGGAAGACCACAATTTAAGTGGGACATGCTTGCCAAATCCCCACGCCTACTTTTGTCTCTCTAATATGTCATATGGACCATTACAATATGTATTATGTATAAGTGAAATTTAATGAATACAAACTACCTCACCATTGCATAGAGACAAGGATACCAATTATCTCCATGTTTTCTCAATGTTATTCTTGAAGGCAATTTGCCTAAGATGTGCATTAGATGGCCTTGAGTCACAACCACTACAAAATGTTTAGATCCTCTCAAGTCATTATCTAAATAATATTTATGACTAATTATGGTTGAAGTATACATGATAGAGGCATTATCTTATTTCTAATCCAATTTTCATTACTATATGAAGAAAAAAAAGATGAAAATATCAGGAATCGAGGGTTGAATTGACATTTTTTTAAAGGTGAAATGTCAAATCAATGATTCTTGTTCAACATAAAACTAATAAACTAATAGTATTCACCCATATTTGTCATATAGAAAATGTGAACTTAACATCAATATTATGCTTTATGCATCGAGCCTTCATCACTTGTTCGAGGTTTGCACCTTTTAATTTAAAAAAAAAAAACTAGCATACCCCCAAAGCGGGGAAAATGAAACACCGAAGAGAATTTTGATATGTTTCAAAAATGAGAGAAAGTTGTGCGTAGATAATATAAGTTTATGTGATGAAAGCAAGTCTAGGAAAATAAATGAAAATAAGTTACATCAAACTTCTAAATCGCCACACAAGTGAAAATAAGTTTCCTCCAAAAGGATTTTGTACATAAAGTTTTTAAATTTGAAAGCATTTGGTGAATAAGTCAATGTTTTCATCTCGATCCTTTGAATGCCAATGGAATATTGAACTATACCTCGACTCGGCGTGGAGAGACTAGGGCCTTTGAAATTGAAACTTGAACTATGCAAGACATCAAAATATCTGTAGATCATAATTTGCACAAGCGACACCATTTTTTGTGTCGACCATTCGCATGGGTCCTCTTATAATCTCATGTATTGAAGATCATTGAATGGCCAAATAAGGTTCACACGTGAAAAAAATATTTTGTTTCAAGTTTTTAATATCCCAAGTCAATTTTCATATTGAATATTGATAGTATATAGTCAGGATGTCCATTAGTAGCTTGTTGTCCAATTTTCATGGCGTAATGGATGGAGAAGCCAACCCCCTTATGCACACATATTGTAGCTCAAGGGGAACAATTTTTGATAGACGTAACAATTCCATTGAATTAATTTGTACCTTTTCTCTTCACTGTACACGTAAAGGTAAAGGCATAGTGCCCTTCACTCCTTGCGGGTCCCAAAACGATCACGATGGAATATGGAGGTCGTCTCAGTCGTAAGATTTGATATATGAAACTGAAAATTACAATCCAATGAACACAATGTCATTTTCTTATAATTCTTCAGTTTAAAATGATATATTTGAAACAAACACATAGTATAATTCTTCAGTTTTAAATGAATTTAGAATTTAGATATATTCCCACGCTATAATTATCGATACTAAATAGTTAGTAAATTTAGTAAGGAACGTATCACCATTGTCGGGAAAACAGAACTGAAGTTGTTGTTCCTGCCAACCAACTCCTAGAAAAGCCAAGTTTTACTTTTTCCACAGCCCGTGATCCTGTTTGCTGAACCATAAGGGAAAATTACTATCAATGCGCCATCTATGTGCATCAATAGATTGTTTCCCCATCCATCTCCAACCTCCTGCGTATTTGATGGACATATCGACTTTGACATTTATGAGCCTCATGCTATTTAATACTCCACAAGGAGTCTTGACCTAATTTTGGGGAAGGTGCCTCATGCATTACTTGAGTTCTCATCAAACACTCTTTTAGGTCAACAAACACTCTTTTGCGTGAGCAAACACTCTTTCAACAACTACTTCAGTTATGTCTCCTCATAATCCATTACATTGATTTTGACTTTATTATCATAGTATATATTAAAAAATTTCCAAATAATAAATAATTAACAATTGTTTTGGTGTATTACAGTTGTTGTTAGAATGTATTCTTTTGTAACACCCCCATAATTAATTATTATTATTAACTCTCCTCAAAATACTTTGTTATTATTTTATTATTTTTTACAAGGAAAATGTCAAGAATAAATCATTGCGCCGAGAGGTGCTCTACAGCCCGGGGAGATCTTGTAACGTTACGTACGTAACGTTATTTTAATTAATAAAAAATAATTTTTTTAATTATAGGCCAAAATAAATGCAGGCGAGAAAAAAAAACCTACTATGGGGGAGATGTTGTAATCTTCCTACCTAACAAAACAATAAAAAAGTAAAAATTTAATTATCCGTAAAAAAATATGGGTGAGGAAAAAAACACAATATGGGGGAGATGTTGTAATGTTTTTACTTAACAAAATAATAAAAAATGTTGGCCTTGCACATGGTTTTAAAACAATGTGCATGGTTTTAAAACCATGCACATGGTTTATGGTTTTAAAACCATGTGCAAGGCCTTCTAAACAACCCATCGTTTTATTGTACATGGTTTAGGAGGGCCTTGCTTAAAACCATGCACATGGTTTATGGTTTTAAAACCATGTGCAAGGTGTTATCCGCCTAAATGGCACCTCTCCGTTCGAGTGCCGACATTCCTCATGTTGGTACACAAAAGAACATCTATGGATTGAGGTTTGCCCAGGGTACTATAGATTGGTTTGTTGCACAATACATTTTTCCCCCATCCATCTAGTTACTTTGACATTTTACTATGTTGACTTGCATTCACGACTTTCCTTTTATGCAACTCGCGAGTCATTCCCGAGTGTCTCTTATAGCAAGTCGCGTAATGATTGTATTCGTGGGTTGCTCTTGTAGCAAGTCGTGAATCATTTGCGGGTTGTCCTTCTATACACCCGCGAATATGTCCCTGAATAGTTAAAAATAAAAACACGTGTTAATTGGAGATTAGTTAACTCATTTAACTTAATTTCCGTAACTGCTACAACTGCCCCAACCTTCGAGAACTGCCTTATTTCACCCATATAAATACAGGCCTTGGGGAGGGTGTTTGATATACAGACTTGGAGAGCAAAGTTATGCTGGTGGATTGTATACAGAAGTCTTTGGAGTAGTGGAACTCAGAATCCTTTGGTTGCAGAGGAGTTCTTGTCTCAGACGTTGGGTTGTAACCTTAAACTCTTTCCATTATTGATAATAAAGAGATTACTTCTTCCATATGTGTTTCATGTCTTGTGGTTTGATAAATGTTTATGTTTATGCATCTTATATGTGATTTATCTAACCTGCTTATATGTACATGAATCATCTTGTATCTGGAAGATTGTTTCTTGACAAGTGAAAGAGGAGAAATCTTGAAGACTTTGAAAGTGAAACAGAGAGGAATAGGATAGCAAGGATCGACCTTCATTTAACAAGTAAGTCCTTCTAACCCTCCTATTTCCTATTTTGTACTTTAGAAGTCAATTGTCTGCAAGTAATTGAGTATGTTGGTAACCCCAGACCTATGGTTATTTGGTGTATATTCCTTTACTACAGAACTGGCGACTCCGCTCGGGAATCCTAGACTGCTGTAGGTTTTTCTGTATCATGATCAGTCTTTGCTTGGTAGTTTGTCTGTGATCTTTTGTCCTGGTTTATACTTGCTTCAGTATTCAAAAGTCTTGGTTATTTTTCTTGTTTTTGAGAAAAAGTTTATACCCATTCGCGATTTGTCCTTCTAGACAGTCGCGAATACTGGTTGGCATTCGCGGGTTGCTATATTGGATAGTCGCGAATCATTCGCGAGTTGCTCTTATAGACAGTCGCGAGTATGCCTGGAAGTAGGGATTTTTTAAAGTTAAAATTTGTGTGTTCTTTGCTTTGGGTAATCCCTGTTTCTGAGTGGATTTTCCTATGAATGCTATGTGTCTTGTTTGAGTGCCTCTGTTGATCACATTTTGTGCTTTTTCGAAATCCCTTCAGTTTTTTTGCTTGGCTTATTTACTGTTTGCATGCTGAAGTAGTTGGCCGGCTTGGGTTGTGGTTTAAAGTGTCTTTGTCCAGATCTGTGGTCAAGGTCTCGGGCTCTGTTTTTCGAGTCTGTCTTCTGACAGTGGCTGGTTGTCGCTTTCCTTTGTAGGTCTACAATGATTTTGGTCATTGTGTGCACCCAAGTCAGAGTTCCTAGCCTTCCTTGTTGGTTGTCTTTTTTTTCGGTCAGCCTGTTTGCTTCAGTCTATTGCTTGTAGATAGTTTATTTGATTCAAGTTTGCTCAAGTACAATGCATTGTAGTTTTTCTTTTTCTTTTATAAAAGAAAATTAAAAAGGACCTATACTTGTTGTTGCTGCTTTCTCCCCCACCTCCTTCTTTGGCTTGACCTTGTTGGACAAGGTACTGAGAAGCCTTTGTTTGTAGTTTTAGATTGATACTTGGGACTTCTTGACCTTTGTTTATGTCAGTCTTTTTTATCGGTCTCTTCATTCCAAAGTTGTTGTCTTTTTTACTTTTGTAAGCCTTCTTTTCAAGAGAGGTTGATATCTAACTTTAGGGAAACCTAGGGTTTGTTTGTGGGGTATAGAGTAGTTGTCTATTTGCTTTGCTTACAGTACTTGCTTGCATTAGTTGATAGGCTGATTTTTCTTTTGCATTTATAAAAGAAAAAGACAAAAACACATGTTTTCTTTATATGCATATAGATTAGGTTTTTAGTCTAGATTGCATGGCATATCATTGTTTTTGAAAAATATAAAAAGAATTTGTTCTTTTGTGGCTTTCAAGTTTCTATTTGAAAAAGAAAAATAAAGAGAATAGTTTTTGCTTTTTGCAGTTCATTTCTCTTTGCTTAGTCATTTTGTTTCAACTTTTGAGTCAAAACACCACATAAGTTTCATGCCATTTACCCTCTGACTAATAACAGCCCTTAAAATAAACGATATAATTTTAAAAATTACTAGTAAGTTTTATTTTATAGGGCCATACACCAACTAGATTAGGCTAGGCTTGTGGGATAGGGAGTTTAAACTCCCCACAAGTGTTAAATTCAGACGTAGTTGGCCAATAACTAGGTAAATCCTTGACTTTATTGACTGTATCTGGGAAGCTCCTCTCAAACGGGAGTTAAGCATGAGGCCACGTGGAGGCTTGGACAGAGGAGATAACCCTCTGAATCCTTGTCAAAGCGTAACTCAGAACTTTTACGCATCTGGAGATTTTGTCCTAGACAGAGTTTCGAGCTCAGCTACCCTGCCCATGCGTACGAGTCCGGCTTGCGACTGTCCCACCAGACTGTCAATATAGTTAAGGAAGCCTTTAGTCTCTTTGACATCTAGGGTTCATACACAGGTACACCGGAAGGTTATTTCTGGTTGACCTCGGACGGACTTGGAAGGTAACCCCAGTAGAAAGTGTGGGAGGGCGGTGGGTGATTCCTCCGCTTGTGCCTAAGAACATCTACAGGGACGCCAAGTAACTGTCTATCATCTTTCTTCTAGAAAGTATATCTTATATCTACTTGTCTGTTCAGCTTTAGGAATTTTTTAGTGAGTGCTGTGTGGTTTGTCTGTACTTAGTGTGCCTTTAGGTGTGTGCTTTGTAGTTTTGGTTGCCTATCAACCTCAGACTTCATCTCCTAGTTTGGAACTATGGCTATCACCCCTTTGAACACCAACCAAGAGATCCCCATGCTGGGAACTCCTTTTAATATTCCTCTCACCAAGAATGTTGGTGTTCCCTTGATGGCCACCCTGAATCTTCCTGGATTCACCCTAGGGCTACCGGTGTGGTTGTTTTCCACACCAACTGTCGTGAGTGCTCCTGATGCTTCTCAAGTAAGCTCCTTATATCAAGGGTATCAAAACACTGCTTCCCCTTCACCTGTAGTTGATTCTCCTCCTCCTTCTACCTCATGCGGTGAAAGTACTGATACTAGTAACCAGCAGTCTAAAAGGAGTAAAAGAAGGAGGAATAGGAAGAAAGCACATAAGCAAGGGGGCACCCACGCAACCTCTGCAATTCAAGTTGAACCTCACCACCCAGCCTCTGTGGTTCATGCTGGGGGCACTCATCCAACCTCTACAAGTCATGTTGGATCTAAGCACTCAACCACTTCAAGTCAAGTTGATCTTCACCATCCAGCCTTTGTTGATCATGCTGGTGGGATCCTTCCAACCTTTCTAGGGCACGTCGAATCTAACCTCTTAGCCTCTATTGTTCATGCTGAGGGCACTCATTCAACCACTGTTGTTCAAGTTGAACCTCCCCATCCAACCTCTGTTGTTCATGTTGGATCCATCCACCCAGCCTCTGTTGTTCATGCTGGGGGCACACACTCAACTGTTGCAAATCAGATTGATCCTAACCATTCAACCTCTGTTTTTCATGTTGGTGGTGCCCATCCAACATCTGCAAGTCATGTTGGATCCAGTCTCTCAGCCTCTGCAAGTCATGCTAGGGGCAGTCTCTCAGCCTCTGTACTTCATGTTGAAGACAATTCGTCAGCCGCTGCGAGTCATGTTGACACTGTTGAAAAGATTACTCGTTCAAAACACAAGCCCAAGTTTCCTTGTAAGCTTTGTGAGGGAGACCACCTTACTTATAAATGCCCTTCTATCCCGGAGGTGCGAAGAGTTTGGATTCATGGTCATCCTGTTTTTGAACATTCTGAAGTCTCTCAACAACCAGCCTCTCTTAGTCAGGTTGGACCTAGTCACCCATCCTCTATAGTTCATGCTGGGGGAAAACTCTTACCCTCTACAGGTCATGCTGAGAGAAAATAGTCATCCACTGCTAGTCATATTGACACCGTTGAGAAAACTGGTCGTTCGAAGTGCAAACTTAAGTTCCCTTGTATGCTATGCGAGGGAGATCATCTTGCTCACCTATGCCCTGCTATCCCAGAGGTGTGAAGAGTGTGGTCCAAGACTCAAGATTTTCCTTCTCCTGAACAACCTATAGTTTCTCAACAACCTACTCAACCTTTGGTTGATCAAGTGGTCAAACCAATCTCTGATTTGGTCGATCCCACTCTTCTTTCGAAGAGTGATCCTAATGTGATTGAACCAATGTCATCTTTAGTCAATCCCACTCTCCCTTCCGAGAGTGACTTTCACGAAGCGGTTGAATCGATTCCAGTATCGATCAACCCCACTCTTCCTTTGGAGAGTGAAGTGTCTACTAGTCACATTTTCTTCACTGCCAGTTTAGAACTTATTGAACAAGGGGGCACTGAACTTGCTTCGGATAAACCCCCACCAAGCTCTTGGATTGCATGACAAAGACATAAAGTACACTCAGAATATTTTTCATGTTTTGGTCTAGAGCACAAAAAAGAGAAAACTAAGCTCATACCGGGAGTTCCTTTTCCGTAAGTTTAGTCCCTCGGGTCCGGAAAAGTGATAAACCTATGCCTGAGAATACTCTTCTCAATTCAAAAAGAAAAGAGAGGGATCCTTTCTCGTATTATTCCACATGGTCCGAGAAAGAGATAACCTACCACCAATGTGGATGCCCATTCACATATTCTTAACGAGCCTGAATGGACAAGTTTACTCGGCAGTCAAGTCTATTTTGAGGAGTCAGACTTGGGCCTAAAGAAACTCAAAATCTTTCCCGTGAAGTTTTAACGAGTCCGGAAAAGTCAACTCGTGGCCTCCTTACTATTTTTAACGAGCTCAAATGAGATCAGAAAGAATGCTCTAAATGCAAGGAGACGAGTGTCATAGGCAGGAAAAACTAGTTCCAAGCGCAAGGAACAGACCTATGCATAATGCAAGGAAAGTGAGCAAGATAATGACACTCGAGGAATATCTCCTCAAGGTAAAAGGTGTCAAGTTTCAAAGGCAAAATGATACAAGGCTGGGCGATGATGAGAACAAAGATGAGGGCTTATACAAAGAGCTAAAAGCGTGGAAGCCGACATCAGGCTCATAAGCGTGAGCAGGGCACATGCAAATGCAATTACGACTTGAACAATAAGGTGAGGCCAATAAACAGTTGTGAACCCAACTACAAATCCTGTCTCCAAGAAACAACAACATCAGAATCATATTCAGAAGAAACGATCTGATGCGGGTCACTTTGGTAGAAACACATGTGACTTTGCTATCTTCTATAAAAGGTAAAGTCAAGGCAGAATCAACTGAAGAGGATTCTATAGAACCAAGGCTCAAGGGTTTATAATCAATAAGATCAACCTCAAAAGGAGAGCAAAAATCAACAAGGGAGATAGAGTCTACAGAAACAAACTCAATATCACAAGAGTTGAAAAATTCATAAGAAAAATCAAACTCATTAGGATCACTGACTTGCTTTTCGAAGGAAGAGTGAAAAGACTCAACAAGACCAACACAAGAAGAAAGGTCAGGCTTACTAGGAAAATCAGGGTTAAACTTAGTCACAACTGAACCAACATCCAAAAGAAGATCAGACTGTATCAAAGACTCTAGGAAGACTTCATCCGAAGGAGGAGATCATCCGAGATAGGACACATGTCTAAAATTTCAAATGGATCAACAGAGTGGAGAAAAGGCTCTATAGTCTGTATAGGATGACTCACCCGGTCAACTGCTGGGACCAAGTCTCGAGAAGGTAAGCATGAAAATAGAGGCTGTTTCTCAATAGCAATTAAACACAAAGGACAAGAAGCCACATAGTTCACCTGTGGCGGGGTAGTGTCTATAGAAACACTGGGAACCAATAAAGGAAAGACCTGGTCTCTAGTTGGGTCACGAGATGGATCAAGAAAATCCAACTGATCGATAGTGACAATTTCTTCGCCATGATTAAAGTACATCACACGAAAGAATGTTGACACCATAGCTTGCATGGAATAGACATAATCATGTCCAAGGAGCATATTAAAGTCCAAGGGGTCTTCTATCACCATGAAGTCAACTAAGACGGTCTTCCCACCCAAAGTAACAGGTGTTTGAGCAAGAATTCCCAAGGCTACACAAGTTCTTCTATCAAATGCCAGTAACTGACTAGCAGTCGACACAAGGCTAGGAGATCCCATGCCTCACCAAGCACGAGCAGAAAAAATACTAACTGAGGCCCCTTCATCAACAATACAATGAGCAATCGTATATGGTTCAACTTTGACCTTTATCTGGAAAGGTGCATTAGAAGGAAGGCGCGGCTCAACTAGGCTATCCCAATCAAAGGAAGCAATCCAAGAGCTTGGTGGGGGTTGATCTGAAGCAAGTTCAGTGCCCCCTTGTTCAGTAAGTTCTGAACTAGCAGTGAAGAAAATGTGACTAGTAGACACTTCACTCTCCAAAGGAAGAGTGGGGTTGATCGATACTGGAATCGATTCAACCGCTTCTTGAAAGTCACTCTAGGAAGGGAGAGTGGGATTGACCAAAGATGACATTGGTTCAATCACATTAGGATCACTCTTTGAAAGAAGAGTGGGATCGACCAAATCTGAGATTGGTTCAACCACTTGATCAACCAAAGGTTGAGTAGGTTGTTGAGAAACTATAGGTTGTTTAGGAGAAGGAAAATATTGAGTCTTGGACCACACTCTTCGCACCTCTAGGATAGCAGGGCATAGATGAGTAAGATGATCTCCCTCGCATAGCATACAAGGGAACTTAAGTTTGCACTTCGAATGACCAGTTTTCTCAACGGTGTCAACATGACTAGCAGTGGATGACTGTTTTCTCTCAGCATGACCTACAGAGGCTAAGATTTTTCTCCCAGCATGAACTACAGAGGCTGGGTGACTAGGTCCAACCTGACTAAGAGAGGCTGGTTGTTGAGAGACTTCAGAATGTTCAAAAACAGGATGACCATGAATCCAAACTCTTCGCACCTCCGGGATAGAAGGGCATTTATAAGTAAGGTGGTCTCCCTCACAAAGCTTACAAGGAAACTTGGGCTTGTGTTTTGAATGGGTAATCTTTTCAACAGTGTCAACATGACTCGCAGCGGCTGACGAATTGTCTTCAGCATGAAGTACAGAGGCTGAGAGGCTTCCCCCAGCATGACTTGCAGAGGCTGAGAGATTGGATCCAACATGACTTGCAGAGGTTGGATGGGCACCACCAACATGAATAATAGAGGTTGAATGGTTAGGATCAATCTGCTTTGCAGCAGTTGAGTGTGTGCCCCCAGCATGAACAACAGAGGCTGGGTGGATGGATCCAACATGAACAACAGAGGCTGGGTGGATGGATCCAACATGAACAACAGAGGTTGGATGGGGAGGTTCAACTTGAACAACAGAGGTTGAATGAGTACCCTCAGCATGAACAACAGAGGCTGAGAGGTTAGATCTGACATGCCCTAGAAAGGTTGGAAGGATCCCACCAGCATGATCAATAGAGGCTGGATGGTGAAGATCAACTTGACTTGCAGCGGTTGAGTGCTTAGATCCAACATGACTTGCAGAGGTTGGATGAGTGCCCCTAGCATGAACCACAGAAGCTGGGTGGTGAGGTTCAACTTGACTTGCAGAGGTTGCGTGGGTGCCCCCTTGGATATGTGCTTTCTTCCTATTCCTCCTTCTTTTACTCCTTTTAGACTGCCGGTTACTAGTATCAGTACTTTCACCGCATGAGGTAGAAGGAGGAGGAGAATCAACTACAGGTGAAGGGGAAGCAGCGTTTTGATACCCTTGATATAAGGAGCTTACTTGAGAAGCATCAGGAGCATTCAGGACAGTTGGAGTGGAAAACAACAACACCAGTAGCCCTAGGATGAATCCAGGAAGATTTAGGGTGGCCATCAAGGGAACACAAACATTCCCGGTGAGAGGAATATTACAAGTAGTTCCCAGCATGGGAATCTCTTGGTTGGTGTTCAAAGGGGTGCTAGCCATAGTTCCAAACTAGGAGATGAAGTCTGAGGTTGATAGGCAACCAAAATTACAAAGCACAGACCTAAAGGCACACTAAGTACAGAAAAACCACACAACACTCACTAAAAAATTCCTAAAGCCAAACAGATAAAGAGGTATAAGATATACTTTCCAGAAGAAAGCTGATAGATAGTTACTTGGCGTCCCTGTAGATGTTCTTAGGCACAAGCGGAGCAATCACCCACCACCCTCCCACACTTTCTATCGGGGTTACCTTCCAAGTCCATCCAAGGTCAACCAAAAATAACCTTCCGGTGTACCTGTGTATGAACCCTAGATGTCAAAGAGACTAAAGGCTACCTTAACTATATTGACAGTCTGGGGGGACAGTCGCAAGCCGGACTCGTATGCATGGGCAGGGTAGCTGAGCCTGAAACTTTGTCTAGGACAGAATCCCCAGATGCATAAAAGTCATGAGTTATGCTTTGACAAGGATTCAGAGGGTTATCTCCTCTGTCCAACCCTCCACGCGGCCTCGTGCTTAACTCCCGTTTGAGAGGAGCTTCCCAGATACAGTCAATAAAGTCAAGGATTTACCTAGTGATTGGCCAACTACGTCTGAATTTAACACTTGTGGGGAGTTTAAACTCCCTATCCCACAATCCTAGCCTAATCTAGTTGGTGTATGGCCCTATAAAATAAAACTTACTAGTAATTTTTAAAATTATATCGTTTATTTTAAGGGCTGTTATTAGTCAGAGGGTAAATGGCATGAAACTTATGTGGTGTTTTGAATCAAAAGTTGAAACAAAATGACTAAGCAAAGAGAATTGAATTGCAAAAAGAAAAAACTATTCTCTTTATTTTTCTTTTTCAAATAGAAACTTGAAAGCCACAAAAGAACAAATTATTTTTATATTTTTCAAAAACAATGATATGCCATGCAATATAGACTAAAAACCTAATCTATATGCATATAAAGCAAACATGTGTTTTTGTCTTTTTCTTTTATAAATGCAAAAGAAAAATCAGCCTATCAACTAATGCAAGCAAGTACTGTAAGCAAAGCAAATAGACAACTACTATATACCCCACAAACAAACCCTAGGTTTCCCTAAAGTTAGATATCAACCTCTCTTGAAAAGAAGGCTTACAAAAGTAAAAAAGCCAACAACTTTGGAATGAAGAGACTGAGCAAAAAGAATGACATAAACAAAGGTCAAGAAGTCCCAAGTATCAATCTAAACCTACAAACAAAGGCTACTCAATACCTTGTCCAACAAGGTCAAGCCAAAGAAGGAGGTGGGGGAGCACGCAGCAACAACAAGTATAGGTCCTTTTTAATTTTCTTTTATAAAAGCAAAAGAAAAACTACAATGCACTATACTTGAGCAAACTTGAATCAAATAAACTGTCTACAAGCAACAGACTGAAGCAAATAGGCTGACCGAAACAAAAGACAACCAACAAGGAAGGCTAGGAACTCTGACTTGGGTGCACACAATGACCAAAATCACTGTAGACTTACAAAGGCAAGCGACAACCAGCCACTGTCAAAAGACAGACTGGAAAAACAGATCCCAAAACCTTGACCACAGATCTGGACAAAGACACTTTAAACCACAACCCAAGCCGGCCAACTACTTTAGCATGCAAACAGTAAATAAGCCAAGCAAAAAAACTCAAGGGCTTTCGAAAAAGCACAAAATGTGATCAACAGAGGCACTCAAACAAGCCACACAGCATTCTTAAGAAAATCCACTCAGAAACAGGGATTACCCAAAGGAAAGAACAAGCAAACTTTAACTTTAAAAAATCCCTACTTCGAGGCATACTCGCGACTGCCTATAAGAGCAACTCGTGAATGATTCGTGATTGTCCAATATAGCAACCCGCGAATGCCAACTAGTATTCGCGACTGTCTAGAAGGACAACTCACGAATGGGTATAAACTTTTTCTCAAAAACAAGAAAAATAACCAAGACTTTCGAATACTGAAGCAAGTATAAACCAGGACAAAAGATCACAGACAAACTTCCAAGCAAAGACTGATCGGGATACAGAAAAAACTACCGCAGTCTAGGCTTGCCTAGTGGAGTCGCCAGTTCTGTTGTAAATGAATATACACCAAATAACCATAGGTCTGGGGTTACTAACATACTCAATTACTTGCAGACAATTGACTTCTAAAGTACAGAATAGGAAACAGGAGGGTTAGAAGGACTTACTTGTTAAATGAAGGTCGATCCTTGCTATCCTCTTCCTCTCGGTGCCACTTTCAAAGCCTTCAAGTTTGCTCCTCTTTCACCTGTTAAGAAACACTCTTCTAGATACAAGATGATTCATGTACATATAAGCAGGTTAGATAAATCACATATTAGATGCATAAACATAAACATTTATCAAACCACAAGACATGAAACACATATGGAAGAAGTAATCTCTTTATTATCAATAATGGAAAGAGTTTAAGGTTACAACCCAACGTCTGAGACAAGAACTCCTTTGCAACCAAAGGATTCTAAGTTCCACTGCTCCGAAGACTTCTGTATACAATCCACCAGCATAACTTTGCTCTCCAAGTCTGTATATCCAACACCCTCCCCAAGGCCTATATTTATATCGGTGAAATAAGGTGGTTCTCGAAGGTTGGGGAAGTTGTAGCAGTTAATGAAATTAATTTAAATGAGTCAACTAATCTCCAATTGACGCGTGTTTTTATTTTTAACTATTCAGGGACATATTCGCGGGTGTATAGAAGGACAACCCGCAAATGATTCGTGACTTGCTACAAGAGCAACCCGCGAATACAATCATACGCGACTTGCTATAAGAGAGACTCGCGAATGACTCGCGAGTTGCATAAAAGGAAAGTCGCGAATGTAAGTCAACATAGTAAAATGTCAAAGTAACTAGTTGGATGGGGGAAAAATGTATTGTGCAACAAACCAATATATAGTACCCTGGGAAAACCTCAATCCATAGATGTCCTTTTGTGTACCAACATGAGGAATGTCGGCACTCGGACGGAGAGGTGCCATTGAGGCGGATAACATAAGGCCTTCTAAACAATCCATCGTTTTATTGTACATGGTTTAGGATGGCCTTGCACATGGTTTTAAAACCATGTGCAAAGCCTCCTAAACAACCCATAGATTTATTGTACATGGTTTAGGAGGGCCATGCAAATGGTTTTAAGACCATGTGCAAGGCCTCCTAAACAACCCATGGTTGTAGGAGGGCCTTGCATATGGTTTTAAAACCATGTATGGAGAAATGTTGTAATGTTAGTTCACAACAAAATAAAAAATAATAAAAAATATTATGTGGGACATAAATAATATTAAATATTAATAATAAAATATTATATGTGGACATTAAATAAAAAGATCTGTCTTTTGGTTTGAATCAAATCAATGTATACCTACTAAGAGATTTGATCCCTCATCCCTCTTGGCGCCTAGGATTTGGATCTATGCTGGTTATGTAACAAAAAACAATTTTATTAAACAAAATATGCTAAAAGGGGGACAAAATAACATGATGTAAGGTTAGTAACATTTGTAACATGTCGGCCAAAAATAATAGTGATAGTGAATATTATGGGAGAGATCTTGTAACGTGATGTAACGTTAGTAACTTTTGTAACATGTCGGCAACAAATAATAGTGACAGTGAATATTATAGAGAGATCTTGTAATGGGGTGTAACTTTTGTAACGTTTGTAACATGTCGGCTTTGTAACATTTGTAATATTGAAGTAACTAATGTAAAAAGTAGTAAATATTTTGTTGTATAACTTGTGACTTAGCAGGGGCCAAGACATCTCGAAGCTCAGGGAGGTGAGCCTCTATCCCCGGGGTTGCCTACCTTTCCAGCGTTGTCACAACAGGCCAATGAGAAACGCTATCCCAACCTTTTTTTGAACCTCTAACCTTCAAGAAGATATCACATGTTGTTCTTAACCGTTAGGCCCACTGAATTGCTCCTACATATTCAATAAAATTACTATATTACAAACTCCACAAAAAAGAGACACAGCTATAGAATTCATAGTATCCTTAATTTAATTGCAAACAAAATGAAAAGGCTATAGAAACCCTAAATATAGTTTCTTTCTTTGTTGCTACAGCTATTTTTCAGGTCTCTTTTGTACTAAGCTTGCGGCAGGATTGTGAATCCGAGACATGGATCCATTGTACTTCTGTGGTCGGGTAACTAGGCAGTGTGTCAGGCATGAGTAGAGAGCATCCTGCGAGGATCATTGCCTGCCGTTGCGTCGGATAGTTCTGGGACTCATGTCGTGCCAATGGAAACCATGGGCCGCCATGAGCAGCTCAGATCAATGAATACCAAAGGAAAACTGAAGGGCCTGTCACATTCGAAAGCCAAAAGAAAAAAACAAGAACGTGAACTCCTTAGCAATAATATGGATTCGATCTGCAAATCTGGTGAATGAGGAGATGTAACAAATACCTTACAAAATGCTCATGAGAAATACAAGGAGAAATGTTCAACATTTTTTTTAGTGCACGAAGTCTATGAATTCATTCGTGCCGATCAAGAACAGATGGAATATTGCCTTGATCTCTCTAACATCAAAACCAGTCAAACATAAGTTGAAGCTCCATGTAATGAGGTAGGGTTAGAGCTCACCCTTGGCGTACTCCTCATAAATCATTAGGTTTTGACCTACGTTGTAGTGATGCCTTCTGGGACCAGTGCGTGGAGAATTGCCTTCCATGATAACGTCATTTTATCCCGCATGTGTATATAGACATGGCAGACATACAGTTATTGTAGCTATTGCATTGTATTGTGTAGCAAATTCAGTAAACTACCGGTACTAAAATATTAAGTTTTCTAAAAATCAACGGATAGTACCCTGTAGATATCAAATTTGGGATACTATACCAGTTAGAATTATGTACCTATATTTTGCATTTTGCTTTGGTTAATTTTACTTTTCCATTCAATGAATTATGTTCATAAATTAGAAAAACACCTTGAAAGTGATTAAGTAATACGTACTTACCATGTTGATATTTTAGAGGTTAAATGTGGGGCATAATTTTTTTTTTAATTATCCTCCAAAATAAATATCCTCCACAAAAACAACCTAATATGAGGGAGATCTTGTAATGTTCCTACCTAACAAAACAATAAAAAAAAAGTAATTATCCGCCAACCAAAAAGTCAGTTAAAAAACAACATAATATGGGGGATATGTTCTAATGTTCCTACTTAACAAAATAATAAAAAATAAATTATTCCCCCAAAAGAATTGGCCTTCCACATGGTTTTAAAACCATGTGCAAGACCTCCTAAACACCCCATGGTTTTATTGTACATGGTTTAGGAGGGCCTTGCAAATGGTTTTAAAACCATGTGGAAGGTCTCCTAAACAACCCATGGTTGTAGTGTATATGGTTTAGGAGGTCACTGAAAATGGTTTTAAGACCTTATGCAAGGGCTCCTAAACCAGCCATGGTTTTAGCAGGGCCTTGCACATGGTTTTAAAACCATGTATGGGAGATATGTTGTAATGTTCTTTCCTAACAAAATAAAAAATATTATATGTCGGCCATAAATAGTATTAATATTAATAATAAAAATATTACATGTCGACATTTAATAAAAAGATTTAATCTCTCTTTGCGCTTGGTAGAGCCTAGGATTTGGATCTATGCTGGTAAATAATTAACAATTATTTTGGTGTATTATAGTTGTTGATAGAATGTTTTCTTTTGTAACACCCCCCATAATTAATTATTATTATTAACTTTGTTATTATTTTATTTATTATGTTATTATTTTTGACAAGTAAAATGTTAAGAATAAATCATTATGTAACAAAAAACAATTTTATTAAATAAAGTATGCTAAAAGGGGGACAAGACTTGAGATAGATATTAAAGAGGGCTTCCTGACTCACAAGAGGGAATGAACAAGTGGCAAAGACCACTGAGTGAGAACTCGAGATGCAGGAGGCATCATCCCCTAAAATCAGGTCATCAGTCCTAGTTGAGTGCTACAGAGCACGAGGCTCATAAATGACCAAGGCCTAGGAAAAATACCATAAATTAGTATGTCCATGAGCAGCAGAGGCTAGCATTGGGCAGGGGATTAATATCTATGAAAGATGCTAGAGATGCTGCATTAAGAATTCACTCTTGTGGTTTAGTGAGTAGGCTCAAGGTTCTGGAGCAAGTGATTTGACTCCTCTGGGAGATTGGTAGGGAGGAACGACATTTCCACTCTTGTTTTTCCAAAGCATTGATGCCAAGTTTATACTTCACTTTTATTTACTGTAGACTTTAAACTCTGTAGATATGAAGTAGTTGAATTTTTTACCCTCGACTATTCAAACGCTGAAATTTGTGTATGTTATATTATCTGAGTAGAACGCAGCTAAGACATGGAGATAATTATTTCTATTTTGGTAAACTTTTTAAATATAGCATTGTTAAATATTCTAACTCCACAATTGAATATCATGTTAACTAATGGGTTTCCAATAATTTCTAATATGCAATTCCCTTATAAGTTTTACAAATATAACTCATATATTAGCATCTGTTATCATTATCAGTTTCCGGCTCTAATGAGTGCAATGCCTTCGATATCCTTTACTTTTCTTCGTAGAAATAATTGTATTAAACTAACTCTTATTGACTATAAACTCTTATATCTACAATCATCTATGTAAGAACTAAGTTCCTATATATGTGCATCTCAGGAAATCCTTAATAAAAGTTAGGTATTAACAATAGAGTAACTGCAACGGTTAATCCTAGATCAAAGCTATTCTTTAAGCAATAACTTGATTTTCTAACCCGGCACATAGGTAGGTAATTTTTTATTTATATTATTCTGTAGACAGAGTAATTTCATCTGGATTAAAAACCCATAAGCAAATTTATACCTTTACTCATCTCTAGAATCGATTTCTTTTGCATAGAGGAGTCTCGGCGAAATTATATAACCTTACTGTCGGATTATAGATCCTTTTTTTTAGCTTTTCTCCTTTTTTCGAATCTTTAACGAATCCTCCTTTACAGATAAATGTTTACATAAAAACAAATAAGGAAACATTTTACAACAACTAACCAATCAGATTGAAAATTAAATCGATTTTGGTTACGGCGGTCTTTAAAATTTTATTTCAAACCAGTAATGATGTAACCTTATTAACATGTATAGATCCATTCTTTAACGTTACGATTTTTAAAACCATTAACTGTAAACGAAACCCCCCTTTCATGCAAGTGTTTAATTAAAACAAGCAGGAAAACGAATCTAGCAACCAAGCAAGCAAATCGAAGATCGTTTTTTGGTTACAACTGTCTTTAAGATTAATTGCTAACAATACAGTAACATCCAGTAAAATATTAAATATCATATCTGCTGAGATACTGGACGAAAGTTAGAAGCATATCAAACTGTCATTACATGCTATAAATCACATTAACCTTTGCTTACACAGTAGTTGTGTTAAGTTCTTTTAAGTAATGCCATTTAATTTTAAATTGTATCCATAATCACACAAGTCACGGGGTCGAGCCCCAGGCTGGGATGAAAACGTAAGTAACCATTCCAAACTGGAGTTTAACACATCATTTTTATTTTTGGTAAATGCTCATCGCATGACCAGTCTTTTGTAAGACTCATTTATTTTTCACAACCTTGAGCCGTTTACATTCATTGTAGATAGAAAGATAAATAGGATTAGCTAGAAAGTATACATCCATAACTAAGGTAGAGCCTAAATCTCCTTAAATAAACTAGAAATTATTTACACAAGTTATGGGATCGAATCCTGTACCATAAAAATAAAGTCACAATGGATCAATTTTGACTAAACTATATATCTAGTAGCTAGATTACAAAGTCGCCCTCTTATACAACTTAAAACCCAAAAGAATAAAATATTGTAGGCAGTAAAACCATTAGATTGTAGCCTTTCCTATTATACAGGTGAAACCCATTAAAGTGTTGCAGTAAAAATTAAACTTTTCTCATATTTTCTTGGATAGGTGGACATGCTATGACACTGGTGTATGCGACCTACAAACCATTTTGGTGGGCGTTTAGAATTTCAATATCTCAGAAAGACTCAAAAAGAATTTTACTGTTTGATTAAGGTTGGTTCACTTACCAGGGCATCTTACGACGCATGCCTCGGAGAAAGAGACCCCGTCACCTTCCTCCCAGTGCCAACACTTGCAGCATCGAACATAGACAATTATGTCTTTGTTTTTCTCCTCAAGAAAACCCTCCCAAACTTTTTTTAATACCAACAACTCAACGGACCTGGACGCTGGTCGAGGATGGCCAAGGGTCAGCTCCTCCGAGTTTTCTTATCCCTCCAGGTTTTCACAGGTTAGGTCAAACTAATAAAAAACCAGTACATACATGTTAAATCTTAAAAATACAAAGCTAGAATGCCAAGTGAAAAACGATATCTTACCTATTCATAGCAGACCACTGACTATTTTTGCAAGCTGCGAAGGTTTGATTCAGCGTTAAGCCACCTGCGAAGCTAAAACGAGAGTACCCATTCTCTCGAAACTTTTCAAGTACCTATAAACCCCATAACCAGCTTTGGAAGGAAAGGAAACCAGTTGCAGAGTCAGCCCTCGGCTAGACCTCCGACTATGAAAGTAAACTAAACATACTAATGATGCTCAGACCAAGTAATTCCTCCCTTCAAAACCATACCAATGATCCACGTGACCACCCTCCATGTTTATGGTTGGACGAAGCTCTTTATCACGAAGTGGACCTAGTTGCGCTATCAACTTGTAGCTAGGTCACACTGTTCTTATTACAACCCAAAAGTTGCTTTTAAAAATGCACGAACATAATTATTGCCCTCATAAAGTGCATATCAGGCCTTGGTGTTTGCATGAAATGTAAGCCACATCATGAAATCTTTCAATTGCTGCTAAACCTTTGTTTATGCAAGTAAATCCTGGCAATGTTTCCACCTTTTTGCACCTTGGGGTAGAAGCCTTAAGTTTCCATAGTGCATGGACTTAACCACGTTAGACAAGAAAACCTTGCACCTATCCTAGTTCGGGGAAGGACTTCGAATAGAGAGTTAGGATAAAAACTTAGAAATCGTTGTTATGTTTTGGCCATGTATAAAGTTAACCAGTGCAAGGGCGCACAAGGAATTGCCTGGTTATGCTTAGTATGTAGCCTTACTAACATAAAGCAAGATTGTAAACATGATAAGAGTCATGTGTGGAAGACATAATTACAAATAAAAAACAAAAAGAAACCACTTTAGGGTAGTACATCTCCACAACTTAGGTATAAAACCTTCCTCTCTATAAAAGTGAACGAGGTGGTGATCTGTAATCTCTTAAATCACTTTTATTGCAATACTTTAATATCTACATGGCTAACATTCCTTTTACAAACCTTAAGTCTCATACTTAAGGGTAGATCATAGTACTGAAGTAGGCCAAACCATATAAAACAACACTCTCATGTTACATAACAAGTGGGGACAAGATGAAGTGCCTCCATTCTTAGGCTAAACCATTTCTAAAAGAAAGATAAAGAGTTTAAAACAATAACACAGTTAATTAAAGTACGTCACCTGAAGATCCCTGTATTTCATCTAGTAGTTCATCAATGATAGGAATAAGAAACTTATCTTTAATGGTAATCTTATCGATCCCTCTATAATGTGGACAAATATGCCATGAGGCTTCCTCTTTGAAATCCATCACCACTGGTACAAATAAATAACTTTATCTAGGTTGAATGATGTTTGCATCTAATATTTATTTAACCTATTTTCAATCTCACTATTTTGTGCATATGGGTGCCTATAGGGTTTGATGTTAAGTGGACACTTCCTTATTTCAAGCGAATAGCATGGCCATGATCCCAAGTAGGTGGAATACCTTTAGGCATATCTCTAAATACCTTGGAATGATTGTAAATAAATTGTTCGAGATCAATTGGAGTAGAGGCTATACATTCTTGAATATCTAATGAGAAAAATTATGCAATTACTCCGTCTTGTCTCTTTCTTAGCAGTTTTGTCATGTTGTTAGAGATTATAACTTTAGAGGGTTTTCCTAGAATACCACTCAGTTCAATTTCCTTCCCTTCTCAAGAGGGTGTCATGATAAGTTCTTGAAACTTAAGAGCCATTTTCCCAATGATTATATCCATTGGGACCCTAGCGCAATGTTAGAACCACTCATTTGGATTGCAATTATTAGACTATCCAATCAATTGTCCCGCATAGCATGAATACTACTATGGAACTTCCGTTAACAATTTGTGCTACCTCGGACATCTTCAATGATTACTTGAAATTATGGTGTTGGACATACAAATAAATTGAGAAGTTGGGCTAGTTACAACTAATGAAGTTTTGGGTACTACCAAAATCAATTAATGTTTTCACCTTTTCTTTTATATGTCCTTCTATCTTGAGATTTTGAGGAGGGTTCACGTCGGTAAATGCTAACCAATGCATGGAAATATATAGTTGGTCTAATACCTTCTAGATCTACCCTTTCAGATTATTGTGGTTCTCGATCTTGTTCATCTTTACAATCTATGTGGAACAATTAGTTATCACTGTACTTGTTGTCACAATTGAAACATAGTCCCTTTTCTCTACTTTGCTTTATTTTTGTTGTATCAAACTTGTAGTCCGATTGAGGTTGATAAAGGAAACATTTAATTATCTAGAGGTGTTTGTAGCATTCCTTCTAGTAGCCATATTTTTACTTTCAAATTTCATAATTTCTGAACTAAAACAATTCTCCAATGATTTTTCTTCAAACAGATTAACCGCATGTTAAATTATCTTGTTTACATCATCTATAAAGAGATCCAATAAATTATCCTCTAGAATGCTCTTCACTTTAAGATTACTTTTTAAATTGTTTAACGTTCTCTATAATTGGACCATTTTTCTTGACATTTACTAATTGGATAAAGAA
The DNA here is from genome assembly GCA_001517045.1 of Pseudotsuga menziesii. Taxonomy (NCBI): domain Eukaryota; kingdom Viridiplantae; phylum Streptophyta; class Pinopsida; order Pinales; family Pinaceae; genus Pseudotsuga; species Pseudotsuga menziesii. The sequence continues at coordinate 1,090,324 of LPNX010058144.1, forward strand.
GGTGTTTCACTTAATATACCCAAAATATTCAATCAATTCATTGTTAAAAATAGATCAAGCCTAACTATCGAGTCACTTTTACAATTACAAAGTCATTGGAACCATACAAATTGATCATGTTCTATATGCAAGGATGCAATAGTTGCTATTTGTAAAGTTTCACTTGATGTAGATAAAAAAAAATTGATCCATCTTGAGATTCCATGTTATTGGATGTGTGTTGGATCATTGTAATAAAATTTTCTCATATAAATCTTGGGAATGAAGTAGAAACTTGGTCCTAAGTTGAACACATGAATATTTTATGAATGATCAAATGTTGGGGACTTAAACCTCTTGTCCTCTAATTATTTTTCAATTTTCTCAATTTGTGATTAGCACAAGTCCATCTTGTTCACCTTGTCCTCTTTTTGGGGAGATGAATTATCAAGAAAGAGGTGTCGCATCTCATTAAAAACTAGCTCCTTGGTAACTTTGAGACCGTTTTCATTGGACTTTTTTTCAACGACTAGTTCGTCTTTACGAGCCATATTTTTCAAATCAGTATCTATATCCTTTCTTGTGTTTATCAATTAAGCANTCATTCAATTCCTTAACTTTATCCTCCAAATTGGATATCTCATTACACATTTGTTCTTTTTGTTCATGAGTCATGGTTGAGCTTTCAGGAGGTTTATTCGGTGAAGTAATTTTTTTCCACCTCCTGCCATTATATCCCACTAATATTGACCATATTTCTTCTCTATTTCCTCTTTATCGCACCATTTTAATCAACAAAGCTAGATATTCCAATCAAAGTTATGCAAGTTTCAAGTTAGCATACCTTTAAAAACCATGGTTTGTAAGTTGTGTTGCTTGCAGAAGTTGCTCTGAAATTATCTCTGAAACATAGGACCTTATAAATCTATAATGTTTTCCTGTAGTATCATGCTATGTCTCCTTTACAATGTCATAGGTTTGACCAAATTATAATTTTCCAAGACAGAGTTATGGAAACTTTCCCAAAGCTTCTTATTTATGTCCCTTTCAAGAGAGTGAACTTGTACAAGATAACATGTGTCTGATTTTCCTTGTCCACTTCTAATATTTCTGGTGATGCAAAAGTTTCCACTCAATTTGGATATATATATAACAATTTCCTAATTGATTAAAATTAATTTTGAATATTTAAAATTGTTACTTTTATTTTAAATAATAATATCCGTTTTTTTTTTATTTACATCTATTATAGCTATTTATCATGATAATATATACAAAGTTAATAAAAAATTAATTAGTTCTAACTAAACATGAGATGCTAAAAAAATTTATTTGTCCATTTTTCAATGTAAACTAGTCATAATTGAGTAGTGATTTTTCTATCTGTATTTTTTTAATAATAATTTTGTGTTGATTAGATCAAGGTTTAAAATGAATCTATGCTTGTAAATGTATTTAATGAAAATAATTATTAGTTAATTATTTGATCATATTACATATAAGATAACTTAGTTTTAACAAATTTTGCTTTACAAATTTTTAATTTATTTATATATCTAAATTAATTGTGATATGAGTTTCATTGAATTTATAACTTAGACCAAAGAGAGTGAACTTGTACAAGATGACATGTGTCTGATTTTCTTTGTCCACTTCTAATATTTCTAGTGATGCAAAAGTTTTCACTCAATTTGGATATATATATAACAATTTCCTAATTGATTAAAATTAATTTTGAATATTTAAAATTGTTACTTTTATTTTAAATAATAAAATCCATTTTTTTTATTTACATCTTTTATAGCTATTTATCATGATAATATATACAAAGTTAATAAAAAACTAATTAGTTGTAACTAAACATGAGATGTTAAAAAAATTATTTGTCCATTTTTCAATGTAAACTAGTCATAATTGAGTAGTGATTTTTCTATCTATATTTTTTAATAATAATTTTATGTTGATTAGATCAAAGTTTAAAATAAATCTATGTTTGTAAATGTATTTAATAAAAAGAATTATTATAGTTAAATATTTGATCATATTAGATATAAAATAACTTAGTTTTAACAAATTTTGGTTTACAAATTTTCAATTTATCTATATTTCTAAATTAATTGTGATAGGAGTTTCATTGAATTGATAACTTAGACACAAGGCATCTTTAAATCAAATTAAGAAATGGTACTCTCATGTATTTATTCACCAAACAAAAATAATAGTTGATTTAAGAAGGGAATTCAATTTATCTCACGAGTTTTAGGCGTATAGAATTATATGGAACACTAAATTTATAGATTCTCTTAATATTCTTAATATTATTAATGAGAATATTTTACTTTAACAAATTATTTATATATATTAGTAAAAATTATTTATAGAATTATATGGAACAATTTATAGATTTTCTTAATATTATTAATGAGAATATTTCACTTTAACAAATTATTTATACATATTAATAAAAATTATTTGTATTTATTAACATATTTTTACAAAATAATAACACAATATTTTGAAGATGACAACTCTACATATTCTATTTCATTCTCATAAAAATGAAACTAAATAATTAATAATAAAACCATTCCAAAACATATAAACATCATAAAGACTATTATTTCAAGAATACCATCCTAAATTATCAATAACACAAGTCCTTTCAATGATAACATCCTAAATAATGGAAAATTATTAATTGATACCAAATACCCTTACACCCTAACTTTGTCCCTTAATGTTAAGTAAATAACACATTGCTAATACATAATACTCATTAGTTAATACACGGAGTGGTATAAACCCACTTCAATCTTAGAAAAATAAGCTAATCTAAATGATTTGTAAAAAATACTCTATTTACACGTCATTGTTAATATTTTGATGTTTTTAAAATTGTTTATCAAAAAAAATTCTACATTTTGAAATAAAATGAATACATGATAAAATTTAAAATTTGAATTTAAATCACATCCACTTCAAGTCATATTAATGCTCACCAATTGGTCCCACTAAAAAATACACTAAGATACATTAAAACTAGACAACACCGAATTTTTATATATTTTTTGAAACATAATTGGTTGTAAGATAATAATCTTTAGTCCTAGCTTCAAAATATTTAGTCTTTGCGTATTTGTTGAAACATGGGTTTTGTTGTCACATCAATAATGATTTTTGTTGCACCATCAATAATCTTTAGCCTTTGCTTATAAATATTTAGTCTTGTATAAAGTATTTAGTCTTGTATAAAGTATTCTGGAAATCGTTCTTATAGAACACAGTAATGATTAAACAAATAATATAAGAATAATATTTTTAATTAGTGCAGTCTAACTATCAATTATTTTTTATATTTTTTTTCTTTTTATCTCACATTCTTCTAGTTATGTACCATGGAATGTTGGTTATTCATTCATCAACTATGAGTTATCCATGCATTGCTACTAGTTATCCATCCATTCATAAGCTAACTACAAGTTAATTTTTATATTTCTTTTTTTTCGAATTTTGAACAACTTCCATAAAATCAATCTCCAAAGTACACTTGTCTTATCATAATCAGTAAATGAAAAGCATAGGCCCTAGTCCACCCCAAATCTCAAATTAAAACCTCTATCAACCTAAGAATTCTACAACCAGATTTAACATACATTATATACAATTAAACAATAAATTTAACATGTTTTATAAATGAAAATTACAATATAGTTAAAAGATAATTAAAGTAGTTATTTTTTTCATATGGGAAAAGACCTCTGTTATAATATTTAATAAGCTTAAAAAAATGTAATCAAGATTTATGATGTATCATATATCGTTCTACAACAAGATTGAAGATGTATTATATACCATTCTACAACAATATTTAACATGTATTATAAATCAAAATTATAATACAATTAAAAAAATATATATATTTCCATGTTTGAAAAAAAATAAAAAATAATCCAAAAATGACCTATGAAGTAAACGACAAAATCCATTTGTAACGGCAATGAAAGATTTGACATTTCAGTAGTTTTAACTTTATATATTGGGACCATAGATAGCTTTTACTCGAAAACGGTTGCCACGGCCATGATTACAAAATCTCTATACAACATTTGCTTTACCAGTGAACGAGAATATTAATATTAATATTTACGGTTGTAGTGTTTCATTTATCGGAAATATCCATCCGAGAAAATCCTGGCCTTTCAAATCAGTCACAGTCTACCTCAGGCAGAACATGCAATTGTATGCTTACACTAACATACTCTCAACAATTTGATATGTGGGTAGCTTCAAAGGCAAATCTTAGCTTCTTCTGGTAGTACGTAAACCTAATATATATTATATATTGTAATCCTGCTTCTTCTTCTTGTATACCTGAAGCCCTTCGGAGAAAATGCTAACACCATGGGAATTCCATCGATTCTGATCTGACACCGGATTGAAAGAATATTATGATTTTCAACTGAAAAAAACATTAAGATGTGCAGTAACTTGCTTTTACTGCAGTCCAGCACTATATCCTGCTGTATGCATGAGCAATGCTTTGATCTCCTCGGCTGTAACATCTCCCCCCATGGGTTGCTGTTTCAATGTGAAAACAGCAGAGTTAGCCCATGAGGTTTTAAAGTTTTAACTTTTAAGTCATAATGAGTTGAAATTTTTCATTACCTTTTCTTGCAATACATCTAGTGCAAATCCATTGAGGCATCTTATGACAGCTTGCTTATCATCAAGACCAAGTCCATCCAGACCCTTTCCTTTTCTTCTCCTGCAATTCAAGAAAGGATATTAGAAGGGATTCTCCTTTTCAACCAATAATCATTAATTAGATCCTTACCTAAAAAGCATACAACGAAACCAACAACAAGACATAAATACATAGAACCCATCCAGCTTGCAAACATAAAGAGATTGAATGGGAACTCAGAAATTTCACTGTGATAAAAAAAAAAGATCCATAAAAGTTTGCAAAGTTATAAAAAGAAAAAAACATAGTTGATTGAGGCTGATCAGTTTTCATTGTGACACACAATAGATATAAAAAAAATCTTGTAGACAAAAAAAAACAAGAGAAAAACATAATTGACATGAATAAATATTCAATGAACCTAGTGAAAATGTAATAACCTTAAAAATCATAGATTAAGAAATAAAAATAAAAATTACTGCAAGTAACTTAGAAATTCCTAATTCTTTTGTCATGGGCTACTGCAAGAGTCATGCACCTATGTTATTATTAGCTTGCATATTTTTTGAACTTTAGTCATGACATTACTTTGTGAGATTTGGTTGAAACTTGATGTTGTAAAACACTTTGTCTTTGCCTTTGATTCTTTTCTTGAGGTGTTGTTTGATTCTTCTCTTGAGCTGCACAACGGATAGGTCATGGTCTTACTTAGTCGTTATGACTAATCCATGAACCTCTGTTTTACCAATGTGCATGCGGGTGAGGTTACCCTAACATTACAGCTAAAGAACAAATTCTATGTTATAAGACCACAAGGGACGAGGAAAAAGGTAATCCTAATGTTTTGTACAAAGATCTATCCTTACCTAGTTCTTACCTAGTTCTCATGATGTTCATAAACCATTTTTATCCTTTTTAATATAACAAATAAAAGTCCTAGCCAAAAGCACCTTCTAACTACTAAACAATTTGTGGAGGTTAAGTTATATTTAAAAACGAGAAAAGGTGTACCATAGGTTATAAGAAACAAACAACAAGAATGCTTTGTTTGTTAGGTTGGAACTATGTGCAATGGATTTTATGCTATTCCTAACCATTCATGGAGAGTTAAACAAGGTTCTTGACCTTTGCATTGACACATTTGTTGACTTTAATGGTGATGGCGAAAGGTAGGGTACAAGCCATAAACTAGCTCCCTCTCGGACAATGTGACTTTGATTCAAGCTCGAGCTCTCAACAACAAGGGTGGTCTAAAAACTTGGAGGTTTTAATGTGTCTTGAACATTGCACTTATATTTTTGATAGGGTTCCACATGAGGTAAACAATTACCTCATTTTCTCAAATGGCCTTGCCTTGGTTGACCTTGCTTCTCCACTCTCTACAAACAGAGATGGGGAATCCACAAAACTCGGCCCTTGCCACCTTCTGCACCACGAGTATATGCTCGAGTCATTCATCAATGGAGTTTGCAAATTTTTTTTTGTGGTGACTGGAGATTTCTGAACGCCCAGAAGGTAAACAGTTAACTGTAATCACCTTCTTTGCACAAGGATACAAACTGTGGTGTAACTTCCAGGCTGTGTATTGCATGTGCAGGGTAATTCTCTGTGACAAGGGTGTGGTTTGGACTCTCACCGAGAAGACCCTTTTTTATCCGGTAAGACCCATTTTTTTTCTTGCATGGCTCTTGAGGAACCAATCTGGGTATTGTGGTGTGTTTTTATGGCGTTGGGGTTTTCTACTCTATGCTCGGTTGGCGATGTGGAAGTGATAGATTGCTTTGGTATGATATGTATATTTACTGTAAGGGTACTTTTATCATTCGTGGAGTCTTTTAAACGACTATGCCACTTTGTATCTTCTTTTTTGTTTTAGAACTTGTTTGATACTATAAGAACCCATGAGGGTTTTTATACTGCAACTCTGTTTATTTCACCAACTAAGTGGTTGTGTATATTTTTGGAATATAAATAAATCATTGTTTGTGGAGTCTTGCCACTATGCCACTTTCCTTTGAGAGCTATGATGATTAAAAGTTCTTCTATTTCAATTCTGTCAATGGTATTTACAATGTACAAACAGTTAGCTTGTCTAACCCTGTGAGGGCTTTATGTTTTAGTTTAAAATTTACAGTGCTCATTAAATGTGGCCATGAGCCTTACTATGTAGATTTTGTTTTTGGGCCTTAAAAATCCATCCTCGCTACTCTAATAATGTAATGGATCTATTGATGAAAAGACCCATCAAGGCTATGTGTAAGTAATGTTTTTAGAATACCCATGTATAAATAGGGAACTTTCTTATTTCCATGTCACGACTGTTTAAAAGTTTTCTTTCTCTAAGCTTACTTTGTTGTTTATTTCACCATTTATATTTTGTATAACAAGATAGGCCACGAGACCATGATATTAGGGTTTTGTCATTTGATTTATAAACTTTGTAAAATGACTGTGAAGTGCTTATCCTAAACACATGTTGTTTAATGGAGAGGGACGTAAGGCCTCAATAATACTACTAATTAAAAAATGCTTCTTATAAATGTTTTAGGATATCCTGTGAGGGCTTTTACTTTGAGTATTTAACTTTGTTTATGTATTATCAATAGCCCTTGAGACTATAGGTAAACTTGCAAAGTAGAACCAATGTTGAAAAGAATTAAACTCTGTTTAGTAACAATATTCTTTTGGAATTAAATAATATTAAGCCTAAGGCTGTTTGTAACTTTCTTCTACAAGCGAAATACTACAAATAACAACACGAGCCTCGCGTGAAGCCTGTAAGTGCTACGGTCTTTCGATAATCTCGACTTGGTGTTACTAAGAAACCTAATAGTTAAGAAACTCAGCTTAAGATGCCCTTTAAACAGATCTATTGTGAAACTAACTTAGTTATTGGTGAAAACACGAAGTTGGGTAACAATTTCGTGAGAATCGGGTGTCCAAACAACATAGTGGGCGTTATTCGGCCAAATAACCTTAATGGTGAACCGTTTAATTTGACAGAACACATAGCTGGTCGGTAATTTTTATGGTCATTTCAATACTTATTCGGCTGAACAATTATGCGGCCGAATACTGGTTCAACCGAACAATTGTTCGACTAAAAAAGTATTTGGCCGAACAAGTATTCGGTCACATAATTGTTCGGCCGAATAATTATTTCGCATAAAAGGTCATCTCTTGCCCCATTTTCATTATTTTCACCTGCAGTCATTTGTCTTCATCCTCTCGTGTTTCTCCTGCCACCCGATTTGTTTGTTGTTGCCCATCATCCCTGTCCACGTCACCGTTCCTCCTGATGTGTACATACACCATTGTGGCACCCTGCTACCTGTGTAGTTTCCTCTCGACGTAGTGGTCTGTTCGTGGAGGTCGCTTTGTGATGGTCTGTTCGGCGTGGAGGCCATGATGGTCTGTTCGACGTGGAAGCTGGACACTCTCTAGTTTCCTTTCAGCGTTGAGGTCTCTTTGTGTTGGTCGTTTCGTGATGGTCTGTTCGGCATGGAGGTATGTTTGGCATGGAGGTCTATTTGTGGAGGTCACTTCGTGGAGGTCACTTCGTGGTGCTGTTTGTGGTATTCTCTTGGAGGGTATGTTCATGGTCTAGTCTTGCTATGCTGGCCCTTGTCATGTAAATTTTTATGAAATTAATTTTATAATTTGAAACATTGAATATGTGATTTATCTCTTGTTGTAGTCAATTAGCTTCATTTTTCGTCGTAGTATTGCAGAGTTAAATTTTGTATATGTTCATTGATTTTGTATAATTCTTATAATTTTAATTTTAGTTAATATCTATATGTCGAAGGTAGTCGTTCATGAACTCTGTCCATGTTAACAGAGTTGATGAACTCTGTCCATTTTTGGACAAAGTTGATGAAATATGTTCACATTTGGATAGAGTTAATCAACTCTGTCCATTTGGACAGAGTTCAGAAGACTTTAATAAAAAAATGATTAAACCATATCAAAAATCCATGCCATTAATGTTGTTGTCCTCTTTATAAAAGTTTTAAAAATGTAATTTATATGGTAATCTGTCAAATTATGAATAGATGCTTTAAACCTGGTTGACAATGGGGAGATAGGTGGACAGAGTTGAACTCTATCCAAATTGACAGGGTTGATGAACTCTGTCCAAATGTGGACAGAGTTGATCAACTCTGTCCATTTGTACAGAATTGATGAACTCTGTTCATTTGGACAGAATTGATGAAATTTGTTCATTTGGACAGAGTTGATCAACAGAAAATATCGAGGTAGGATTCCATTTGTTTTTTATCACCCAACGCTATGAGTCGAATTGATTTATTTTTAAATTGTAATCTAAAGGATTTTTTTTTCATGATGATCGATAATTTTTTGTTAATTTTAATTATAAATTCTATGTTTTCATAATTTGATATAATCTATTTTAATTAGAATGAAATAATTTTAACTTAAATTATATTTAATAATTTAAATAAAATGGACAGAGTTGATGAACTCTGTCCATTTGGACAGAGTTGATCAACACTCAGATGGACAGTTCATGAACTCTGTCCAGATGGACAGAGTTGAAGAACTCTCTCCAAATGGACACAGTTGATGAACTCTGTCCATTTGGACATAGCTCATCAACTCTCTCCACATGTGGACGGAGTAAATCAAATCTATCCAAATAGACAAGACAATGGATTATCCTTAGCAAAACATAGTTCATGCAGAGTTCATCAACTCTTTCCCTGATAAATTTACTTAGCAAAATGCATTTTAGTAGGTCTAATATAAATCATAAAAAAAAACATTATTACACATAAAAAATCATATTTTTTTTATTATCGATCTCTTTAATCTTATGTATTTTTAATCTAAATCATAAAAGAAACATATAACTTGTATAATGCTTATTAGTTACAATTTATACTTACTATTATATTAAGATATTGTACATTTTTTTTTAAATTTTAATCTAAGTTCATAGGTATAATAAGGAACATATTTGTATTAAATATGTCCATGGACAAAGTTCATGAATGAATACTCTATCCAAGGACAGAGTTGATTAACTCTATTCACATGAAGTGATGAACTTAACTCTATCCATGTGGACAAAGTTGATGAACCCTATCTATGTGGATAGAGTTGATGAACTCTGTCCATGCAGAGTTCATCAAATTTGTCTATGTAGAGTTCATCAACTCCGACTCTAATCAGTTTACTTAGAATAAGGGATATTTTTTATGATTTTATGGAATAATGAAAATATTTTTAGTTGACATAAAGAAATGTAGCTTTAATTTCATATTTGATGATATTGGTTCTATTAATTTTAAAAATCTAAAATACATAAAAAACACAAAGATTGCTACATTATTCTCTTATACATCCAACAATAGTATAGCTATTTTCATTTTAAGAACTATTAGATAATATTAAGGACATTTAGGTCTTTATTAGAAAGGTAGTTTTAAAAATCTAAAACACAAAAAAAACACAGAGATTGCTACATTAGTTTTTCATACATCCAACAATAGTGTAGCTATTTTCATTTTAAGAACTATTAGATAATATGAGGGACATCTAGATAATAAAACTTAGTTTTTATAGTAGCTATTTCTCTGAAGTTTAGGCATTAACATGCAGAATTTGAATATGTTACGATTTGATATATTAGATAATATTAAGGACATATAGGTCTTTATTAAAAACTTAGTTTTTTAGTGGCTAGGCCTTTGAAGATGAGGAATTAACATGTAGAATTTGAACATGATATGAGTTGATTTGTGTAATCTTGTAGATATCATATCAAATGAAAATAGATAATAAATTAGCTATAATCATTTAAAGAACTATTAAATAATATTAGGGATATCTAGGTCCTTATTGAAATCTTAGCTTTTATAGTAGCTAGGTCTTTGAAGTTGATTAATTAACATGTAGAAATTGATATTTCTGTAAATTTGTAGATATCATATCAAATGGAAATAGATAATAAATTAGCTATAATCATTTAAAGAACTATTAGATAATTTTAGGGATATCTAGGTCCTTATTGAAATATTAGTTTTTATAGTAGCTAGGGCTTTGAAGTTGATTAATTATCATGTAGAAAATGATATTTCTGTAAACTTGTAGATATCATATCCAATGGAAAGAGAGCAGCCTTTGAGACATAAGCATAGGAGGTCATCACATTTTTTGGGAGTTGGTGTCCGAAATGAAAATAAAAGATTATCGACTTCACCTTCGGATTCAAGCTTATTGTATAGTTCACATTCATCTGATCATTGACATGGCGGTAGTGGTAGAGATGATTCCTCATTATCATCTATGGTTGCAGTGTCATTGATATAAAAAGGGGTCATTTATATTTATTTGTAGAAATGGGTCATGGAGTATTTGGATTTATAGATATGATTGATCAAATCTATGACTCCTATTACTCCTCGACCCATATCTACAAATCTACATATAAAATTTAGAGGAAGCAAACATAGTAATGTTTTTACATGTTTCTTCTTCAAGGTATGTAATATTACCCAAAACGTTTTCTGATATATAAGTTTAAATAGTTTAAATAATTTTTGACAATTGTAAATTGCTTGTATATATGTTGAAGCTTGGGTCTCTTCAATCTTTCGAGGCAAAGGGAAGACTCCATTGGAAGATAGTGGTGGAATTGTAAGTTTAATATTTTATTTATTTTTTATTTTAGTTTAAAATAGTTTAAATAGTTTGTAAGATTTATAAACTATTTTTATGCATATTGCAGCTTGGGTCTCCTCCACCTTTTAGAGGCAAAGAGAAGAATCCATTGAATGATAGAGAATTTGAGGTAATTTTGTTAATAATTGTATTGATCTTCTATATACTAGTTTAATGTTTTAATGTTTTGATTTTAATTTAAAATTGTTTAAATAATTTATGATATTCATAATCTGTTTTTATACATGTTTCAGATTGTTATGAGTCCAAGGGAAGACCTTAGTGGAGGATAGTGGTGCACTTCTTTGATTCAAACATCAAGGACCTTAATTTTAGGATTTTACACATGTTCATGAATGTTTTTTTTATTATATACATGTACATTGAACTCACATGTTCATGACTATTTTTTTGATTATATACATGTACACTGAACTCACAGTTTTTTATTATTATATACATGTACATTGAACTCACATGTTCATGATTGTTTTTTTGCATTATATACATACATACATTGATCTTAGATATTGATTTTTGGATTATATACATGTATATGTAAAGATTAGGAATGTTAGGAATGTTAAGAACGAATATGGGGAATGTTAACATTAAGAATGAAAGCAATCCAATTTGTTGAGAATGAACATATGAGGAATGCTAATGTTAAGAATGAACATGGGGAATGTTAGGAATGAATGTTCGGAAAGGAGCTAGGAAGTTTTGATAGGTGCAAATATACATGAATGTTAGGAAATGAACTAGGAAGTTTTGATAGGTATAAATATATGAATGTTAAGAACGAATGTTAATAAATGTTAGGAAGTTTAGATAGGTGCAATTATATGAATGTATATATTAGTAAATTTATGTATGTTTGTATATGTAACATATTTTTAGTGTTGAAAAGTTGAGAATTTTAGGAATGTTAGGAATGTTTGATGCAATATAATATTAAGAATCAATATGAGGAATGTTAGGAATCAATATGGGGAATGTTAAAAATGAATGTTAGGAAATGTTAGTAATGTTGGGAAGTTTTGATACGCGTAAATATATGAATGTATGAGTGAATGTTAGGAATGGTTAGGGATGTTAAGAAGTTTTGATAGGAATATTTTTTATTACTAAAGTAAAATTAGCAACTTGATTCTGAATTCTAATAAATTATAGCTCAATCCATAAATTTTCTAAGGTAACATTAGCAACTTGATTTTGAATTCTAATATTTTTTTATTACTAAGGTAACATTAGCAACTTGATTCTGAATTTTAATAAATTAAATTTCAATGACTTCATGATAGCCAATCTTAACATAAAACAAGAAATGATATAGTTGAAAACGTTGCAATGAAATTCTGTCCTCAATTATCCGTTCATGGTCATATTTGGACAGTTTCCATTTTTTATTTTTTAAGATTTTTTTTTTATGCAACTTGTACCAATTTTATTTAAGACGCACATACTAAATGACTATACTAACCACATATAAGATCAGGTTCATAATCCTGAAAGTAGACATAATTTTTAGTCATGCGGTTCTGGTGCAAAAAATAGCCTTTTAAAATGATGGATCCTCTCTCGTATGTAAATACGTTGTCATTGTAGTCCTCCAATAACTTCATTTTTCCTTCAGTGCATTGCATCAAATAATATTTTACATTTTCGTTGTTGTCTAAAGGTGTAATCATAGCGAAAATATCTCCTGTGCAAATTACAATTGGCGTTGGAGTTAAGTGAATTAAATTGACTATATAAACATAAGGTGATGGACAATATTGAACAATCAACAACATAATTACCTTCTCTAACAAGATCTAAAATTCTATCATCATCAGATGATATTTTCATTTCTTCTGATTCTAATTCTTCTATGCTTGCTAGTGGCATTTTCCCTTTTGGATTAATCTCTGTGTGTTTCCAATGTTTTACGTAGTTGTTCATTATGTTTTCACAAACTTTTGTAGATTCTGTATAAATAATAGATCAATGCTATGTGCAATGATACTAAGAAGAAGTACAGGAAATAGATCTTGCTACTAATAATTCTCACAAGCATACACAGAAAAATAAGAGAGAAGAAAAGAGACTGAATCACATGAATGAAGAGATGAATATTGGTGTGTATCCTTCCATTGAATAATTATGAATAATAGTGTACATAAATAGTGCATCCCTCATGGGAAAGTTGAATTGTATGGAAACAATTCATAAAGCTCAAAAAGGATGACTTACCAAAATATAGCAAACCCCCATAGGTGGATAAAGCACTTGCTAAATCTATCAAGGACCTCACGAGTTGGAAAAAACATGAGTGAGTTTTCAAGGAGATGGAAATAACATGCTAATCCTAGAAAATGGAGAAAAAATAATGGAGGATGGGTTGGAAACAAAAGCTCCCAGTTTCCTAGTTGACTAGCTTTTATAGAAAAGCAGGAAAAAGCAGAAAAAAACAGAAAAAGCAGAAAAAGAAAAATTTGCTGTAAAGTCCTGTATACTAATTCAGGATCAACCCAGAATTAGAAATAAATCATTCCTAGGATATAGATGGCATGTATTGACTTTAAGGTGCAAGTGGATGCCAACTAATTAAGCTAGTGGGTGAATAATTAATCAAATAATGATTAATTATTTTATCCTAAGTTGTGAGTGGGTTTAATATATTCCAACACCCCCCTATAAGTCTGACTTTATGATGGTATGGCAAAAAAAAAATATGGATGGATATGGATGCATATAGGGCCCAACAACAAGGCTATGGTCACCCTTTAACAATTATTATGTCCAGAAAAGTGAGGAAAGAGGCAAAACCACATGGGGAAAATCCTCCCTCAAGATGGGACAAGGCACAAAATTTGAAATATGTCTTCAACATATCTTCATCTTCACTTTAATGAGCTGACTAAATTTATTTTGGATGAATTACTTGCTGAAGAAATCATGAACTCCATGATCATGCGCTGGAGTGTAGAACCTGCAAGAAGGAAGAGGAGAGACTCCTTGTATCTCATCAACTGATGAAGTATGAGCATTATCTGAATGCTTCTTTCTACTGTCAAACTCTGATCTGCAAACATAATCTGAAATGGAAAAGAGATCTGTGCATACTCCTTTCCAAAGAGTACAAAAATTAAGACAATTTATTTCACACCCAATTCCCTGAATAGTTGCAAAATTGTGATGTGAATCACATGTCAATCTTCCAATCTGATGTAGCACCTATATAGATTTGATATGAGGCTGATAAAACTATGATATATCAGAAATATTAACATATGGAACATCAAAGACAAAGGCTTCAGTGGCTCCATGAGGATATAGGGCTAGACTAGGAAAATTATGAACAACTGGGGAAAACTGATTGGTGTGAAAATCTGAATGATGGATGGGCATAAGATCTGAACCATAAGTGTTTAGAACAGATACAAAAATGTTTAATATCATTCCATATATGACTAAGGTCATGGATAACCAACCACTGAAAGTTAAGAAAGACTTCAAATCATGTAAGATAAATATCACTGCATAAGAGACCAATGAGGAATTAACTAGTGAGCTTGGGATTTGTATAGTCTTTGGATTATTCAGAGGTATGGTAGATGGTATGCATGGTGGTATTATATGTGTATCAACCTGCAAATATGCTTCTAAATCAGAATCCAAAGGATCACATATAATCATATCAATAGACTCATGGGAATACACTGGTAATGAATCCTCTGTATGAAAGGAGGAAAGAATGAGATGTTCACAATCTTCAAGAAGGATCTGAATATTGATGCCAAGAACAAAGGAGGATATGCTGAAGCACATGAGATCAAGTAAGGTAAGTGGTATTACACAAATAAGGCTTGATGTGGCTAAGTAAACATCCTGTAAGTCACTAGGTTGTGCACCATCAATGAGAGAGGTATGCAAGAGGTGTAAAGAATCTGGCACATAGATCTCAGAATCTAAGATAGGAGATTGAGAGAACAATGAATGGGTTATAGGATCATAATCAATATCAGAATCAGCTCCATATGTTACTTCTTGTTCATCAATAGTATCACAAGAAGAAAAATCACCTTCAAGAGACACAGAAAAAAATGGCTCTTCAATATTGGCTTCTTCATTGAAGGAGGAAGCATTCGAATGAAAGAGGACAGCAGCAACATGAACTGTATGAGAAAATTATTCATCATGATCAAATTCATTAGAGAATGTAGAGGCCAATAAATCTTGAGAAAGAGAACAAGATGAGATGCTAGGTTCGCTCCATGCTTCATCTTCAATTTCCTGCAAACCAAAAGCTTTGTCCAAAATTTTCCAAAGCTCATATGGAAATTCAGCAGAATCTATGAGATGATATATATTCGGAGACATTCCCTAAAAAATAATTCCATAAGCTCTATCACAATTATTTATCCAATCAATCTTTTCTTCATAAGAATCAGGTTCACTCAATGCACCAATGGAGACATCAAAGAGACATTGCCTCTTCAAGTGTGCACTCATCTTTGGCTTCCAATCAGCATAGTTGAAAGGATATAGTAGAGGAAATTTTGAATCCATATTTAATTTGTTGATATGCTCTAATAGATACTCTCTGCAACCTGCAAAACAAACTAGGAGAAAATCTTGTAAGCTAGACAAGCTCTTCTTCAAAGAGGGATAGGAGACTGGAAGCGCTCCTCAACTTTGTAGAACTTGATAAACCTTGTAGCTCTGATACCATGTATAAATAATAGATCAATGCTATGTGCAATGATGCTAAGAAGAAGCACAGGAATTAGATCTTGCTACTAAGAATTCTCACAAGCATACACAGGAAAATAAGAGAGAATAAAAGAGACCGAATCACATGAATGAAGAGATGAATATTGGTGTGTATCCTTCCATTGAATAATTATGAATAATAGTGTAGATAAATAGTGCACCCCTCATGGGAAAGTCCAATTGTATGGAAACAAATCATAAAGCTCAAAAAGGCTGACTTACCAAAATATAACAAACCCCCATAGGTGGATAAAGCACTTGCTAAATCTATCAATGACCTCATGAGTTGGAAAAAGCATGAGTGAGTTGTCAAGGAGATGGAAATAACATGCTAATCCTAGAAAATGGAGAAAAACTAATGGAGGATGGGTTGGAAACAAAAGCTCCCAGTTTCCTAGTTGACTAGCTTTTATAGAAAAGCAGGAAAAAGCAGAAAAAAGCAGAAAAAATAGAAAAAAAAGAATCTGCTATAAAGTCCTGTATATTAATTCAGGATCAACCCAGAATCAGAAATCAATCATTCCTAGGATATAGATGGCATGTATTGACTTTAATGTGCAAGTGGATGCCAACTAATTAAGCTAGTGGGTGAATAATTAATCAAATAATGATTAATTATTTTATCCTAAGTTGTGAGTGGGTTTAATATATTCCAACAGATTCAACAATTTCAGTACAAATATGACAAAAACATGTTTGCTTTCTACTGTAAAATGCAAACACGTTTTCAAAGGATTTTGTTTGAATAGAGTGAATTTCTCTAGACCCATGTATGGTGCTAGCCTCGTATGGTATTGATCTATCTATATCTTGGACCCCAACAAGACAAAAAAACATACACAATAAATGATAAATAAAAAATGACAACTTTTGATGTTAGTGTACAAATACTTCAATGTTAGTACATACATTTTTTAAAATTGACAATTACTATAAATTAAAAAAAATAATGTACATACCTGTGCACATATTTTGATTGTTGAATACAATCATGGCTTAGATTTGATTTACACCATCGAAAAACCTCTGCAGCTAAATGGAATCGTCTAGAATAATGGTTCATTTTCCATCTTCAAAGTGCTCTTTTTACGCATGCTCCTGCACCATCATGTTCACCTTTTCCATGTCTAGTTTCAAAGAAATTCTAGTAATGTTTAATGTTCATTGCTTTTTGAAGTCGACATAACCAAAAATATGATCGTGAAGATTTAAATTGTCTTGCACATCCATCCGACCATATTGAATTTTCATTGAATTTAACTTTACGACTTTTTAGGAAATCATAGAAAAAAATTTCAATACAATGTTGAACAAAATGTGTATCATGTGTACAATCATCGCTGATATAAAAGTGATATTCTTTAATCACATCTTGATTGTCACACCTGCTTTCAATGCCATCAACATATTGTTGAGAATGTCTATATAGAATATGGACAAATATCGAAACTTGGTCAGAATGATAGTATTCACTTTGAATATCTTTTTGTGTAGCAAAGGTGTAGTTTTCTGCAAAATCAACCACAGACAAAATTGTTCCAACTTGAAAAATTTCATGGGAATGTTTGAATTGAAGGTCTTGCCATTGTGCTCTATGTGAATTCTTGGTGTATTTATAAATTTCACTTTCAAATTTCTTGAGAAAATCTATCACACATATTTTATCTGCTCACAATTTAGTTCTTTTGGAATATGCATCACTAGAACTTGTAGAATAAATGTTGTATTCATATCTTCTCCAATCAACGGTTACATTTGAAAGTGACCCATCATTATCGATAAAGTATTTATTGTGGAATAAAACAAGATTTCAAGAACCATGACAATGTTTTCCATTGACACATTTCTTATTATAAAATACTTCATTGTGATTTCCCTCACATAGGGTTTTAGATATGAATTCATGTACTATGGGCAGAGGTGGTGAATTTGTCCAAAACATTTTACCAAATTCAAGAAACGTGTCATAATATAATTGAAATTGCACATGATAATGACAACAACATGTGTCACGTATAGTAATAGGTCTAACATACCATGGTTTTTGTTGCACGAATGTAGTGATCGGCATATTAATTCCACGATGATCTTCCTTGAATTTATTGAACAATTGTACTTGTGTCATTTCCATTAATTTTTTTGGACAGATTTCATATACATTTCGTGATACTCTTTTTCATATCACACCCCTTGAATTTGGTGAAACTCGAGCATGTTCCAACCAATATTTATGTACAATATCTTTAACACCTTCTCCCATTCTATCTTTGTAAGGTTGTCTACAAATAATTGCCCAGCAAGCAAGTTCATCATTTTCATCTATTTGCACTCTGAATTTGCTATGTTTGTATAATGTCTTTCTTGAGGTTCCAATTGCTTGTGCTAGTTGTGTTGTCAAACGTTTTTGTCTAGTACTAGCTGAAACAATTGCTATCTAAATTTCTCTACGTACAACACTGGTATCTTTGTTTCTGGATTTTCCAAATTTTTTTATTGCATCACCTATATTTTCTATCACATTATGTTTCAATTTCGACTCTTTTGTCACCTTGTGAATACCCAATAATGACGTAGCACCTTCTAACTTCTTAGACACCAATAAAAATCTCAACAATCCTTGAGAATATCATCATAAATTTTTGTAGCACGATATCGTGCAACATGTATGGGTAATTTTTCTCCATATTTGTCGCAATCAATGTCTTCTAACATTTCATGATCAATGGTGAAAGTACCTATACATCAAATTTAATTAAATTTAACATATGTCCAAAAATACAATTCATTATAAAAAATGAATTTCGAAAATACATGATATATACATACCAAGTCCAATTTATGGATCTTGGTTTTGATTTTCAATATTGACTTCATCAACATTAACATGTAAATCACTATTTACATCTTCAACAATGGTCTCTTCAACTTCCATTTGTTCTTCTAGTAACCTATTTTCAATTTCCATTTCATCAATAGTGTCATGTAAATATGTTCTTATATCTTCAATTATTTCTTCTGTTTCTACAACCCTTTCTCTTTGGATGTATTTCTAAGTTTTTGTTTTTCCCTATTAGCATTGTCATCACGTTTACAATCACTTTTTTTTACGGTTTCTTTTATTGCCCATGATTGCTTAATCTCCTTTTGAAAAACCCTTGGAAAAAAATAAGAACACCTTGTAAAGAAATCTTCTTTGTAAAACAATTGGAAAAAAAAACTCTTTGAAAAAAAACCTTATTTGATAAAACAACTTATATAAATATTTTGGAAAAAAAACTCATTTGCAAAAATACTTTGCAAAAAAACTCTTTGGAAAATACCCATTGCAAAGAACCTACTTTGCAAAAATACCTTGGAAAAACCACTTTTTGAAAAAACCCCTCGCAAAGAAATAACTCATTTGCAAAAATACCTTGAAAAAAAAACTCTTTGAAAAAAAACCCATTACAAAGAAATAACCTACTTTGGAAAAATATCTTGGAAAAAAACTCTATGAAAAAACTTCTGGCAAAGAATAAATTCTTTTCAAAAATACTTTAGAACACAAAATCTTTGGCAAAAATGCCTTGGGAAAAAACTCTTTGAATGTACCCCTTAAAAATAAATAAGAGGAAAAATACCTTCTAAAAACGCTTTGGCAAAAGAAATCTCCTCTGAAAACTCGTTCAAAAATACTTTTACTTATACGAAATGAAGAGGTGAGAAAATAATGAGTCTCTTTCATTTTACTTATACGAAACAAAGAGGTGCGAAAATAATGAGGCTCTTTCGTTTTACTTATATGAAATTAAGAGGTGCGAAAATAATGAGGCTCTTTTGTTTTACTTATATGATCTTTTTTTCTGACCAACGATTTTTTTTTGCACTTAGTTTTTCAGTCGAACAACCTTGTTTGTAACATCTCCATTATGGAAAAATATTGTCCGGTTGAATAATTATTCAACCGAATAACCTCTGAAACCTATAACCTGCACTGTTTTCAGGTTTCTCCATTTTCAGAAGGTAAAATGGATGCCTTACACTACAAATCGACTGTCGGACTTGATACCTTTAGTTTCATCATTAAATATACTTTCTGTAGGTATATATTTTGTTGTGTATAGGTGAGATTCGATATTTTTATTTTTTTTTGTTTCTTAACATGTGCTGAGTTTAGTTTCATCTCTTTCAAAATATGGTGATGAAAAATATATAACTTTAGAAATAAACCACCAAAAAAATTGAAACAAATAGTGTGCACTTAAGTGGAGTATCTACTTCAAAAGGGTATTCGTAGATTTTTAATTTTTATAGTCAATTGAGAGAAAAGTGGCACAACCAAAAAAATGTTGTGCTTAAGGCAGTTTTAAAGATGTCTTCATCTTTAATTCTAACTTGGTGATACCCATATTTTAAGTCAATCTTTGAGAATATCGTTGCTACGTGTATCTAATAAAACAAATCATCAGTGCGGGGTAGAGGATACCTATTCTTAATTGTCATTTTATTAAGTTGACGGTAGTCTATATATAAACATAAAGTACCATCTTTCTTTTTAACAAAAATGACTGGTGCTCCCCAAGGGGATACACTTGGTCTTACATAATGTTTGTCTATTAATTCTTGTAATTGTAATTTTAATTCGTTCAACTCCAAGATGTTCATTTGATAGGGAGCCATCAAATTAGGTACCGCTCCTGGTACTAATTCAATTGTAAAATGACATCTCTCTTAGGAGATAATCCTGGAATTTATTCTGGGAATATATCTGTGAAATCTTGCAGGATCGGAATATCCTCAAATCCTGGTTTACTATTCTTTACCAATTTGTTCATTATTTATTATGTGTACATCAAAAAACTTACAGCCTTTTTCATATGTAAGGCTTAGATTTGTCTAACAGATATTTTCCTAGGTATTTCTATGACAGTAATTCTTTCTCCTTCATTATTTAAACAAGTAAAAGTTTTCTGAAAACGGTTTAAAATCACTTGGTGTTTGTTCTATCCAATCCATTCAGATTAGGACATCATAATATCCTAATGGTAACACATTTAACTTGACTCGAGTTTCAAACTGAATCATAAGAAAATTACAATTTTCAACATAATTCACCACCTTTCTTTTAGTTCCTGTAGCTAACTGAACTAGCTAGTATTTTTCAAACTTTTTTAAAGATAAATTGCAATTTTCTACTATGCTAGGAGATATATAACTTAAACTATCACTTGGATCAATTAAGATGGAAAGAGACTGATTTTGTATCATACCTTGCACTTCCACAATGGAAGTCTGGTGGTCCTCCTATCAGTTCTCCAAAGATGCATTTATTCTGGGCGTTTCATTTTCCACATCTTCAACTGTTTCTTCTTCCTGAATAGTGTGTATATTGCTAAAGTTTCCCTTCCTGTTCGGACAATACTTAGCATACTACGGTCCTTCACATTCTCGACATTTGACACATTCCTCTTGTTGATTATTTTTAACAAAGTTAGGCATATCCCTGCCTCTTGATGCTATAGTATTATGTGGTGCTTTATTCTTAAAATCAGTTCTCTGATAGTTATTCTTGGAGAAATTTTGAGATTTACTCCCAAAACTCTTATTTGACTTAAACCCTCTTCTCTTATGGTCAAAATTACTTGTCTTTTTAGTCTTCCAGTTAGGTAAACTTTCTCTTTTCTTACTATCTTATTAACATAAATCATCTTTTCTCATAGCTTCCTCCAGAGTCTTTGGATTATCAAACTCAATCCTATCTTTGAAGCTAGTAGGAAGACAACTTAAAAATCATTGTATTTTAGGCTTTTCATCTATTATGTAAGGTACATATCTTAACAGACTTAGAAATTTGTTGCTTAAATCCTTCATGGACATTGAACCTAGTTTTAATTCATAGAATTCCTTATCTCTTTCCTCATGGTATTGTTCAGATAAAAAATTCTTTTAAAATACTTTTTAAAAACTCTCCAGATTAAATACTTCTCCATAAGATTTTTGACCCTTTTTATATCTTGCCACTAGATATCCGGTTTTCCAATTAAATTGTAGATATCCATCCGAGATTGTAGCTTATTAGAATAGTTGTAAATATGAAAATATTTTTTAATTCTTGACAACCAAGCTTCTGCTTCTTCACCTTTCTCTACTTCTCCATTAAACATGGGAGGCTTTATTTTTTTTAATTCCCCAGAAATTTCTTCATAGGGTTTATACTTCCTTATCCTAGGTTGAGGGTCACTTTCACTACTGTCACTCATGTATTTATATCTTCCCCTATGTGACCTTTCATTATCGTCTGAAAAAGATTCACCATCAGAATATTTTTCTTTCTTTTGTTTATGTCTGTAAGACGTTTCAGAATCAGTTTCATAAACATTTCATTTATCTTTTCCTGTGTTATGCATATTGTCTAGTAGAATTTGATTCATTTCCAGAATTATTTCAATGTCTATTATTACAGTTCGTAGTTCCTCTTTTAACATCTTAATTGTTTATAGTAACTCTGGATTATTTAGGTCTACATAAAAGTTGTCATGGTGGTTGTGCTGAGAGCCATTCTAAGCGCATGCTTCAACACCTTCCATTTTCCCTGGAAAACATATTTTATACTTTTTGTACAGAAATAAATGTAAATAAAATTAGTATATTGGTTTTCTTACTTAGATGCAAGTGAGGCAGTCAGGCCTACTGTTTGGAACCTCTCTTTGATACCACTTGTAACAACCCTAAAATTCATAGATAAAATAAAAATTATTTATTGGCAAGTAACTTAGAAATTCCTAATTCTTTTGTCATGCACTACCGATGTTATTAACTAAATGCAAGAGTCATGTACCTATGGTATTATTATCTTGCATATTTTGTGAATTCTCATCATGACATTATTTTGTGACATAATTATCTTCCTTATAGGATTTGGTTGAAACTTGATGTTGTAAAATAGTTTGATGTTTCCTTCTGTTTGATTCTTCTCTTGAGCTACACAAGCTATAGGTCATGGTCTTACTTAGTCATTATGACTAATGCATGAACCTCTGTTTTACCAATGTGCAGGTTGGTGAGGTTACCCCAACATTACAGCAAAAGAACAAATTCTATGCTATAACACCATAATGGACGAGGAAAAGGTAATCCTAAGGTTTTGTACAAAGATATATCCTTACCTAGTTCTCATGATGTTCATAAACAATTTTTATCCTTTTAATATAACAAATAAAAGTCCTAACCAAAAGCACCTTCTAGCTACTAAACAATTTGTGCAAGTTAAGATATACTGAAAAATGAGAAAAGGTGTACCATAGGTTATAAGAAACAAACAACGATATTTTTCTGTTTGTTAGGTTGGAACTATATGCAATGGATTTTATGCTATGTATAACCATTCGTGGAGAGTTAAACAAGGTTCTTGACCTTTGAATTGACACACTTGTTGAATTTAATGGTGATGGTGAAATGTAGGGTATAAGCCATAAAATCACTCCCTTTTTAACCAAGTGACTTCTATTCAATCTCCAGATGTTAGCAACAAGGGTGGTCTAAAACCCTAGAGGTTTTAATGTGTCTTGAACATTGCACTTCTATTTTTGATAGGGTTTCATATGAGGTTAACAGTTACCTCATTTTCTCAAATGGCCTTTGACAGCTTGACCTTTCTTCTCTACTGTCTACAAATAGAGATGGGTAAGCCACCAAACTCGTCCCTTGCCACCTTCTACACTAGTCTATGCTCGTTTCGGCCATCAATGGAGTTTGCAATTTTTTCTTTTTTTTCGTGACTGGAGATTTTTGAATGCCGAGAAGTTAAACAGTTAACTTTAATCACCTTCTTTGTTTTATTTCTTTACACAAGGATACAAACTGTGGTTTAACTTCCAGCCTGTGTATTGCATGTGCAGAGTAATTCTCTACGATGAGGGTGTAGTTTGGACTCTCGTCGAGAAGAACCTTTTTATCTGGTAAAACCCATGTCTTTCCTTGCATGGCTCTTGAGGAACCAATATGTGTCTTGTGGTGTGTTTTTATGGCGTTGGGGTTTTCCACTCTGTGCTGGGTTGGCGATGTGGAAGTGATGTCTTACTTTGGTATAATATCTATATTTACTGTAAGGGTAATTTTATCATCCGTGGAGTCTTTTAAATGACTATGTCACTCTGTATATTCTTTTTGGTTTTAAAAATTGTTTGATTATGTAAGAACTTGTGAAGGTTTCGATCCTGCAACTTTGTCTATTTCACCAACTAAGTGGCTGTGTATATTTTCAGAATGTAAATGAATCATTGTCTGTGAAGTCTTGCAACTATGCCACTTTCCTTTGAGAGCTATGGTGTTTAAAGGTTCCTCTATTTCAATTATGTTAATGGTATTTTATAATGTACATACTTTTAGCTTGTCTGATCCTATGAGGGATTCATGGTTTAGTTTAAAATTATAGTGCTCATTAAATGTGTCAATGAGCCTTACTCTGTATATTTTGTTTTTGGGATTTAGAAATCCATCCTCGCTACTCTAATCGCATTTTTGATAATGTAATGGATATGTTGCTAAAAAGACCCATCGGGGCTAGCTGTAAGCAATGTTTTTAGAATACCCATGTGTAAATAGGGTTTTTTTGTTTCCATATCATGACTGTTTAAAAGTTTTCTTGCTCTAAGCTTACTTTGTTGTTTATTTCACAGTTTATATATTGCGTAACACGATAGGCCATGAGACCATACTATCGTTCTTTGATGAGAGTCGTAAGGCCTATGCCGAAAGACTTGACTATTAGTTAACTCTACATGTTTTTTAGGTAATATTGCAATGTGGCTAGGAGATATCTTAAAGAATATAGAGCCAAATGTTTACTTTATTTATGCATGTCTAACCTTGATAACGTGATTTATTTTAGATATTAATCTAATTATTACTTAATTGTTTTCATTTATTTAATAGTTAGCATGGTTTTCAAATAAAACTTATAAGGAAATGAATTTAGTCATGAGACCTCTCTTGATGCTAAATCAGTTTATGAAAATAAAAGGGGACACGAGGCCAGTTGCTAAAAGTATGAATGTGTAGATTCAGTTATGATCTTAGGGTTTGGTCATTTTATTTATACAGTTTGGAAAATGACTGTGAAGCGTTCATACTAAACACATGTTGTTTAATGGAGAGGGTCATAAGGCCTCTGTTAATAATACAACTGGTTAAAAAATGCTTCTTATAATTTTTTTAGGAGATCTTGTGAGGGCTTTTACTTTGAGTATTTAACCTTTTTTTATGCATTATCAGTACGCCTTGAGACTGTATGTAAACTTGCAAAGTAGAACCAATGTTGAAATGAATTAAAATCTATTTAGTAATAATATTGTTTCGGAATTAAATAATGTTAAGCCTAAGTTTGTTTGTAACTTTCTTCTGCAAGCAAAATACTACAGATAACAACACGAGCCTGACCTAAATCCTGTACCCAGTGCTACAGTTTGTTGATAATATCGACTTGGTGTTATTAAGCAGCTTAATAGTTAAGAAATTGGGCTTAAGATGCTATTTAAATAGAGCTATTGTGAAACTAACTTAGTTATTATTGTTCATATAAAACCCTGGTTATTCTAAATTAGTTTAGAGTTTGTTGTAATGAGACATGATACTTATACTGGAAATATTATTGTAAAAGCAAGGGTATTGCAGAGGAAACTTGGATATGAATATTAGATGTGTCATAAGTTCCAGGTAAAACTTAATCTTGTATAAATCTTATTTCAGGCTTTAACCCTAATTAGTTTACAATGCTGTAACAGAGTTATGTTCCGAAGTATATTTCTATACATAGATTCTTATAATTGAATATCTAGGTTATAGTAGGTCTATGTGTTTGTCTACTATGGGACTTTTACAAGTCCTTATTGTGATACAATATTTACTTGATTGTAATTCTAGTCTACAAAATTTATATCACTATTACTAACATTTCACTAGGTTGTAATAACAGTAGAAGATAATCTAAAGTTGATACAAAAAGAACATCATTTATTTTATGAAATACTTTTACAGAAAAATACTAAACCAATAGATCTATCCTTTATATTTAATACTAATAAGTGTAGTATTCCTAACAACATCGAGATACACTGGTTATAATATATTCAATCATCCTAATTATAGTTCTTGAGCATATTCCAATTGACAGTACACATTCAGAAATTAAATAGCAATTGAACCTATATAGAATGTAGAAATGGGACAAACACCCACGGGAGACTATTCCACCCAACCTTTTCCTCAAGTAACCAAGCTTACTTGCTTAGGACCCCCGATCCTATTCATTGAACCACTGGGATGAAGATCTCTGCCACACAATGGACTTCTACAACTTAGCACTCAATAGCAGACTTAAATCAGCAAATCATTTTATCTATCCCCTCATCAAATTCCTTTTGTACCTAACTTTTCAGTTTGCAGCAGTCACAAGGTTCATTCCCTCAGAAATCAGAATGAGTGGTGAGCCTTCTTCTCAATTTGATGGTTTATATAATATTTCCTAGGTCTTTGGGTAATTTTTGAAATTAAATGATCCACCAGCTTAGATCTCCCTCTTAGGGAATATGACCATGTTTTTAGGGATTATTCTCTTACAACAGCTATAAAGTGAAATGCTAGTGCTATCACTTGTCAACCAACGTTCTACAACTACTCCTTCCTCATAGTGGGTCAATGAACACTCATTTAACAATATCCCCTAGATAGGTGTCTCATTTTATTAATTATTAAAATAAATAATTCTTCAATTACAGTTATCCTTGACCCCCTTGGTCATAAAATTTACAATGAATTTAACATAAATTTTTTTACTGAAATAAAATATAAATATTAGTTTTTCAGTTCTGGGTATGTTACAGAAAACCCCTTCCAAACTAGAACAATGTAAAGTTCATGCACAATAGTGAGAAATGTAGTAAATTTCTTCTGTCATTTCAGCTTCTCTCTTTCAAGTGTGCATGAATGGAACCCATGTTGATGGTCTATAGAGTTGAAGAAAACATTTTACTTAGGAGAGATACAACTTTTCTATTCGTAGATTCTTCACTTCTCTACAAATTTGCATAAGAAAATACAATTCCTCCACATACTTATGCACATTACATTCTTGGAGTGGAATTGAAGGACTTTATAGGGATAGGCCATGAAAGATTATCTTTCACAATTGGATGCTACTACGTGACAAAATACTCGCTAGAAGATGCAGTTTTTTTGTCACAATTTTGTAATTTTGTATTTATGTTCAACTTGCAGATGCATCAAGCAGTGCGTTGAGGCACTGCACATGTCACGTGATGTATTAGATGTATTATTGTCCTCCATTGTTTCAAAAGTGGGTATCAGTATAATTGTATTTTTTATGTATTAAGGAAGCCAGGATTATTGGGACAAAGAGGCCCATTCTACAATCCAACCCAATAAGGGGAGATGTGTAACTCCTTCTGTGCTCACACTAGAACTGACACTTGTGTTTTTTTTTAAATAATAAAATATTATAAAATACAACATTTCAAGATAATGTAGATTTAAAATGTTTACAACAGCATATATATAAAACTACATAAATTAGATAATTTAAAACTCTTCCTTGATGTTTACACTCTAAAAAGGGATTTGCACCTCGGGATAGTTGATTCCCCTAGGTGCTTGGTAGATACCCTTTTAAAATGGATCTATGCTAGTCGTAATATTACCCTTGTTGTCACTACTTCTGATTTAGAAAATGAAGGATGATACTCTTCCTTCATTCTGCAAGGAAACTAAAGCAGGGTGGGTGCCAAGGGATTGGAATTGCAAGACCCTAACATCAGCTCGGTATTGATATCATTGATACGTTTTAGATGCTCCTACATGTACTGAACATCATCTCTAAATATTGAGGCCTTATCCATCTGCGAAAAGGAAATTCCAAGCAAGGAAAACCTTTGGGTTAATTACCAGTAATGACTCACTACATCTCAACAATCACTCAAATTAAAATATAAGACTTGTGAAGTTAGAAAATTTCTCACAAAAAATATATCCTATTTTTTTAAAACATTTTAGTAAACTAAATCTACTGCATGTTTTTCTTCTGCATAAACAACAACCCTACACATCTTGGCTGATTCAAATATAAGACTCAAATGGGAAATTTCCCCCAATATGTATGTCCAAAATTTAGAAAAAAGAGGCACATTTACTATCTTATTCATCTTCTGAAACAAGTCCCCTTTTGGTTGTTGATATTTTTAATTATATCAATTCAATATCCATAAGGCTCTCCAACTAGTTCAGAAATAATGGAAAACCCCAGCCAAATCGGTCCCTATATCTCAAAGGAATCCTTCACAAAACTCAGTTTCAGTATAAAGTAATTTAGATTGCCCTTGTCTTAATCTATTTGGAAGAGTCAAGTAGACCTAACAATGGAAAGGAATAGAGATCACCTTGGTGATCTTGGGCACCATAGAACAGAGCATAAGCAAATGATCATTGAGCTTCTTCCTCAGTCTCCTCTCTGCCATTAGATTCTCGGCTGGAAACCCATTCTTCTTCACTCTACAAACATTTCCAGCATTAACATTCCTATTATCAGTATTATCAGCAACAACAACATAATTAGCTTCCCTTCCACCAACTCCATCGTCTTCCTTCTTATTCACTCCATTTTTCTTGAATGTAGACTCGATCCCATCTCATCTGTGTAACAAAGGTAGCAGATCAGAGCCCCTCGGACCAGCAAGCATATAATCACTGGGGGTCATGGAACAACTCAAGTGATGAGAAATTTTGATGCTTCCCACATTACCGAACACATAACTATGTGGGCGCATCAGATAAGAGCCCAAGAGGTCCTCCACCATCCTACCATTGGAATCCATTATGTTGTAAAAGTCATCTTCTCCTTCTCCTCCATCCAGCATGGCTCTAAACGAAGAAAAAATATTGTCTAATAGAGCAGTCCAATCCATCTCTAATCCCATATCTTCTAAGCTTACAGATCTCTTTAAAGAGTTAGAGATTGACTTGGCTATATTCTTCATCAAATGCTACCTACTCAGTATTTTCCTTTTTTCTTTTATCACTGTCCTGTATTTAGCGTACTGAATCAGTAATCAATAATTCTCAGTCCATCATGGGCTTCGATAAACAATATTTATCATGTTGCAGATAATTTAATGCGGCTGCAGCAGGCTTGATGACCTTTGGATCTTAAGCAGCTCAAGATCTAACCATCATCAAACCCGTTGCAGCCGCATTAAATTCTTTGCATCATGCTAAATATTATTTGTCATGGGCTTCATAGGTATGACACGTTCCCTAGAGTTAGGAAATTCGATTCCTTCATAGTGAGGTCATCACCACCACTATCTCTCTCTCGAGTATGATAAAAGAGAACTAAAATGCCTTGCTTTTCCGGCCAATTTTGGTTGAAAACGGGTCAAAATTGTTCTTAAAAAATAGTAGATTAGTATTATTGGAATTACAGTAATTCTGATGTTAGTTTTAGATTTACATATGTATTTAAAAATTACCCAAATAATTAAAATTGGGATTTAACCACTGCAAATTACCGTTTCCACTAAAATTGTTATGCCGAATTCAGGCAGGTTGAGGCGTTTTGGTTAGCCCTTATACAACTCATCTCTCATTTGCAGGTTTTTGGTGTTGACAATCCAGTATAATTGCAGGTTAATCATAGTTATTGTTGATAAGCCAATCCAAACTATGGATTTATAAGTGAAGAAAGGATCAATCTTGGAAATGGAACCTTTTCTTTTTATAATACGAAAAGGACTTTTATGTGGATTTTATTATAATGATGTTTTTTTATTTTAAATATTTTTATGTCATTTTTATTATAATGATTTTTTTCATTTGCTTAAAGTTTTTTACTTTTGATAAATAAATAAATAAGCACTGTAATATCCTGAATTTTGGACCTAACACTTATAGGCATGTGCCTATTTATTATGATGATTATCTTGATATTGGGTTAAAGACCCCAATTGCATATGAACATGATGATTTGTTTTATATATTGGGTGTAAGCCAATTATTGTTGATATAGGTTTATGCTTGTTTGTGTTGCGCGTGGACCTTGAAGCACATGATTGATGAGATGTTTTCTATTGAACGGGAAGCTCTGGAGCACTTGAGTGATTGATGATTTTTGTTGAGTGGGAAGCTATGGAGAACAAGAGTACTTACCTTTGTGTTGAGAAAGAAGCTATAGAACACATGAAAATATAATTGGAAGTGTTGGGCATAATCCTTGGAGCCTTCCATGTTGATGTTGAGCATAAGCTCTAGAGCATCGAATCCTTGGCCATTGTATCCCTAGGTGTATCATACAAGTACATCCTAGCATTAGTGTTGAGCGAAGAGCTCTGGAATTGCACTGAATTATAACTCCCTATTAAAGCGTTGAGTATGGGGTCTAGCAAGCACTAGGGATTACTGAAAAGCATTTAATAACTTCCGAGTGAAAACGACTCAAGGATAAATATTGATTTCATCATACTTATTTATTAGTGATTAAATGAAATTTTGAATTTTTGTACTCTTGTCAAGTACTGAAGAGATACCACGCTATACGAGGGAAATATAACATGCAAGGATGTTTAGATTTTCCTAGCCTAGTAGACCTAAACCATCTACCTACTTGACCTTAGTGAAGAAGTGTCATTAAGTCTACGGATCATGGTATATGATTCCCAAAGACAAATGTTAACAAGTTTTATATTATTATGTACTTTATACATGGTATGTATAAAGAGTCAAATATATTTATAATATTAATGATGAAAGAAAGAAAGAAAAAAAGCTCCATCCATTATTATTTATTATGTAAAGATAATAAATAGTCCAAAAACCTAAAAAGTCTAATTAGGAACTAGTAGAAAGTTCCTAAGTTAAAATATTAATAAATTACCCAAAGTAATTTAAAATGTTTAAATCAAGAAACCAAGGTTTCTTGATTTAACTGTCCCTTTAACTGAAAAGTATGTCTATAAAGACTCAAGACAAGGAAAGGCTTGGGGTTCTAATCTATCATTATTGGAGTCTTTTTTTGCATGTTTTTCTCTCAAGTAATTCTTGGAGAACATTTTCCTAGAAGGAAAAAGGAGAACTGATCCAAATCCCATATACCAGATAGGAAACCCTACCTTAGGAGCTCTAAGATACTTGCATGTTAGAGTCTGACTCGGGGTGATCTGGATTTAAACTAGGAACGGTTCCGGGTCATGGTTGGGTGGAACATGGTAGTTCCCAAGTGATTTGGTCATCAAAAACAAAGGTCAAATCTGTCTAAAATTGTTAATGATCATTATTTGAGTGTGCCGGTTCAACCATTAATAGAGCTTCAAATTAGAGGTATGAATCCCTAGACTGTTTATTCTACTTTCCTTAGGTAAATTCTAGCTATGTTAGGTAAATCCTTACTTTGCATTTCCTAACCCAATGTATATGTTTCTCTATTTAAAACATTTAGGGTTTTCATATTAAAGTATTAACCCTAGGTTGTAAGTGATTTCCTATACCAGGTTATCCAGGGTTTATTTATTGGTTTATTTCTGTAAGTTCAATTTATTTACTAATGTTCATCAAGGGTTCTACACCCTAGTTTAATTTATGTAGTAGTATTATTGATAAAACTCGGTTATGTAAAAACTAGGTTATTTCAGACTTGCTATTATTGTTCACTTAGTCTTTATATACTCTACTAACATATTCCATTTGTCAGTAGAGACATGTTATATATTTAAATAGATTAATCTTACAAGTAGGATCTAAATA
Source organism: Pseudotsuga menziesii (assembly GCA_001517045.1). Classification (NCBI taxonomy): domain Eukaryota; kingdom Viridiplantae; phylum Streptophyta; class Pinopsida; order Pinales; family Pinaceae; genus Pseudotsuga; species Pseudotsuga menziesii. The sequence continues at coordinate 1,122,215 of LPNX010058144.1, forward strand.
CATTTAGGTATAACTTGCAATATATATAACCTAAGGTACTATCTACAAACTGAACTACTATGTATATATATAAACATATATAGACATCAACCATAAAAAAATCAAAATACTACCTATAAGAATTCTACATTAAGATCTAAGATAAAATAAACCATTAAAATACCTTTCAATGTCTACACATTAAATACCTTCTAAATAGTAAAATATTCCATTTAATAATACATCATCATAAATAGATGAACATAGTAAGCATTGTGACTATCCCTTTCGTCCAAAATCGAATCTCTGATCATATATATATAACCCACATTCCTAACTAAACCATATCATAATCACATGCTTGAATATTTTAAAGGTCCCTCATAACTATTGCTATAAATTAACCTAAGTAAACAATTAAAACAATTAAAGAACTCTATAATTTTGAACAGAGGTCACGATATCGACCCTGTGGGTTCACAAATCTAAGTCACAGACCTTAATAAAACAACCATATCAGATATGCATAAACATTAACCAATTAAATAACAATCATTTCATCCATATAACGAATTAAACACCATAAACACACACAGGAATTGTTTAATGTATAAACTACATCAAAATCATATTACAAACCAAATAATTACAATAGTGAACATGAATCAAATCCTGTGGACATACAAGCCCAACCCTCATCCATATCAAAATTACAACTTGTTACATTAAACCATGAACAGAGTCAAACCCTGAGGGTTTTGTTTGCATCCTGTTACAGCTGATTTTACCACACATGGTGGATCACACCTTTATGGCCTTCCCTGTCCCTTTGCAGACTCTTTGGACCCATGGACCATTTTTGTACCTTTGATGCTTCCAATATCATCCCTAAAAACACGTCTTATTTGATATACGTGACTTTTAAACCCATTCTCGCGTATACACGTGGATTTGACACTTAAACCCGCGTACATCGAGATGTGTGCAAAAGGCTAAATAGTTTTGGAGTTTTCCTTGATGTGGATCTGAGTCACTTGTCTCTTGGCCTTCCATAGTCCTTGAGATCGCTCAGATTTGACCTTCCATTACCCCATTGAAGCACTATATAAGGAACCCTTTGGATACATTGAAAGGGAGGGGAATTGAAGAGCAAGAGAACTATAGTCCATTGTTGTTAGACCTTATACTTCAGTCTGCATCCCTTTTTCCCATGGAGCACTTTGTGTTCTTCCCAAGCTTTCCTTTGCTTGTGAGCTTGCTATCAAGAGATGGAGGATTGAAGTGGTGGAGGCCTAGGTGGAGGACTCAGTTTCTCCGATTCACAGACATGCCGACAGAGGTTGTCACTATTGTAATATCTGTTTTATATTAATAGAAATATCTTTTCCTATCCAATAATGTGTATTTAAATGAGTATTGAATCCGTGGATGCTTTTAAATTATTATATGTTATTGATTATATATGCTAGAGTAGGTCTAACACAATTATATATAGCATGCTTGTCTTGTTTGCTGAATGTTGAGAGAGCAAATTACTTATACNCAATCGTCCAGAATAAGTTATGTATCGAGATCCTTTAGTGTTAGATATTTGGTTTCTCTTGCATATTGGAAAGGATTGATTTCTGCGGTTACTCTGTCTATTGTGGTACCCCAAGACATAGAAAGTTTTCTCCATAACTGAATTGGTGACCATACTGGGGACGTTCCTTATTTTTCTTTAGGGTTTGGGGGCACAATGTGCTTGAGATACTTGACTTGCTCTTTGTTTCTCCTTGTTTCTATGTTCCACTTTATAGTATATTCATCCATTGAAATTGCCCTTTATTGGTTTGACCCTTGGCCTGATTTTTACCACTATATTCTCTATATATGCAGGTTTTTGGCCAAAAGTCGTGTACATACACGAATTTTTGGCCAAAACTCGCGTATACATGCAGGTTTTTGGCCAAAATCTACGTATACATGTAGCATTTTTTCCAAAAATCGTGTATATACATAGCTGTTCTTTAAACAGTCGCGTACATCGTCCATTTTGGTGAGTTTGATGTTGTGGGAAGTTGTTGGGTGGGTTGTGAGTGTGGTTGGGTCTTCCTTGGGTCTGATGTTGTTTGTTGGATGCTTCTTTTGTGACCAAAGACCGCTTTTTCATTGATTTTTATTTGAAAGTAGTTTTATTCATTCATCCTTTTTGTTTTTCCATTAGTGCATTACTCTTTTTTGTCTCGGTGTCTTGCTGGGATTGTGTTCTATACTTGCTACAAAGATTGAGAGTTTTACATGACTTTTATTTCATTTTTCCTTCTTTTATATTGAAAAATACAAGGTAGTTGCATTTTTTGCATATGGATTTGAGGAGGTACTTGCATTGAATTGCTTCGATTAGATTTTTATTTAGGATTTCATATAGGAAGAATTGCATTGGTATTTGGAAAGGAATATATATTTATGCATCTCATGTAGTGGCATACCCTACGTTTCATTCTACAAGATTGCACTTGGCATTGCTTGTTAGGTGTGCACTTTTATTTCACTGTTGAATATTCATATCATTAGTTGCACAGGCATTTCCCTTTGAGTAATTACATCCATTAAAATCAACGCATAATAAACTGAATTACACTCTTTTCTTTTATAGAGTGCACCAACAAGATTAGTTTTTATGGTCTTGGAATAGTTCATTGTGAATAAATTCTCCAAGACCACTAAACAACAACATGTATGTGTCTATCCATGTGAGAGAGTGAATTCCTTGATATAAGTAGTGTTTCTCAGGACGCTCCTCTTACACAGGAGTTAAGCACCAGGTATTGTGAGCAGTTATGATTGGGATGACCCCTGGTTGTATCTGAGTAGCACCAGAGATATTTCCAGGATTGTATTCGTATCTGGGGGCTCTTTCGAGAGTTTCGGGCTTTGCTACCCTACCCATATGGTCGATCCCACCTGCGACTATCCGCCTGAGCATTGGTTATATTGGGGTGACCTTAGTTTCCTTACCTAGGTATCGCAGGGGGTACTTGCAGAGGTTATTCTATGAGTGTCCCGACCAGGTTGGGGTCAGACAGCATAGTCACTATATGCGTTGAAGCTGAGGGCCACTATAATTGGCTAGGTATCTCCACTTGTAGTGAAAGGGAGTTTCGAGCCTCTCCTAGGCGAGACATACCTGCTGCATTCGGGAGCGCACATATCCTCCCCTTGGTTTGCTTGTATTTTGGCTGTAGATTTTCTTAGGAGTGTGCTCTTTGTGCGCTAGTTTGCCTTCAGGATCGTAGTTACTTGAGTATATTTATGCTCTCTTGAGTTTGGGTCCTTTTATTTTCGGCATGCCTGGTATCCTATCGCTCGTCCTTGGTCCTAGTGTGGACCCTGGTGTCAGACTTGGGGGCATCATAGTCCCTTACCCTACTTATAGATTTGGGAGTGGTCACATTTCTCCCTTTACTCCGTTTGTTGAGGATGTTGACTTCCTTCTCTCGATCTTTACACCGGTGGTCACCCTCATGGGGGTGGTAGTGGATGCGTGAATGTTGGGTCTACACCTTAATTTCCTTTTTATGTCCCATAGTTCACCGCATTGTTTCCTTTGGGTGCATTTGTCATGATCATTCCTCCCTATATCCTATAGTTTAGATTCTTTATTGAATATTTTCGGTTGTTTTGGACTAATATGGTTTTCATGTAGGGTCTAGTTTTTGTACACTCTCTCCGAGGTTTCGACCTATTCGTTCCTATCATAGGTATTATGTATGATCTGGCATATAGGTTATGATATCACATTCGCTTGCACTTATGCACTGCCTTATGACCATTCCATCTTAACCTTCGGTACGAACCCATTCCATGGTATCACGGAACCTTCATGCTGTTGTTAGAAGTGGTATTATGTGAATGGCAGAGATTTCCTATATATGGGTGTCATAGTTAGCTCCCTTTTTCATTTGGTACCCATGCTATGATTCCTCTCTTAGGTCTGTGAGTCCCTTTTAGTCCTGCCATGTCCTTAAGCAAGAGCTTCATACTCTTCTTGAACTTTATGCTAGCCATTTCACTGGGACTCCCTTATGTCAAGTTGTAATTGCATTATCATGAGTTTTGCCTACCTCATTGAGCCTTATGCCGGCTTCCCTGACTTTGATTATCAGCCATATAGCCCGAGCTTGTCTCATTTCTAGACACGCAAAGCCATTTTACATATCCTTTGTAGCTTGATTCCCCATTTTTTATCAGGAGGGGAATTTCCCCAAAGTGTTGTTATCCTACACATGTGTCCTTGCATTGAGCATAGGTATGTTGCACTGCTTCGAACTAGTTTGTTTGCCCATTGACACTCACATACTCCTACTATGTAGCTATAAAGCACTTTTCTTCTTTTTCAAGCTTTTCAAAATATTTGAAAAGTCCAAAAAAAATCAAAAAACCAAAAAGCCGAACAAGAAAAGTTGTTATCTTTCACAGCAGTTGAGTCATGCCTCCTTTGAATAGAGCACTATATATCACATCCGTTGTTTGGGTTAATATTTTGAATTTAGGAGCTGTACTCGTTTCTCTGAGTTTATCTCCACCGAATGTTTAAGCATCCAGTCCCTATGGAGCCTCTGTCGATGCCTCCTATGTCGAAGAGATGTTCGAGTTTTGTATATCGAGTCTACGTTGCCTACATTTAGTCACCATTCACCTTTATGATCTTGTTCGAAGGAATTTGAAACTTGAGTCGGCCATTCCTCAGTTCTCTTGACATTGCATCTTGACCATTACTGGTACTGATACTGGTTCGTGCACATTATGATCGAGTCCTTCAACATTATACAGCTTTCCTGAGTACCTCATGTTGGATGATGGGGGATGCCTTAATGCCCTCCTTTCAGCGGATTTCATCCCATCGAATTCAGATCATTTATTCTAGGATATGAATCTAGAGTCATTTTTGAGTGCCTTGAGACTTGCAATCATTAGTGGCAGGTTCTCTCGCCATCAACAGTTTTTGGGAATACATCAATGTCTCCTGATTGATGGATACTTTCAAGTGTTTGACCTCAAAACATTTATTCACACTTGTTAGTTTGCACTCTAGTACCTTGATTCCCATTTTCATTATCAGTGGGTGATCTCGTGTCTGTTAACGATATACATCAATGATCGGTAATCAGACGATGGACTACTATGTTCGACCTCGACACGTCTATTCACATAGTAGGACATGTACTCGTAGCGGATTGTGTAGAAGACCTTCCAAATTGGTGGAATTTCATACATGCTACCTCCTTGATCATGCCAGTGTTCATGAGATTTCAGCTCTTATGACTTGATTCCAGTATATGTCAGATGTTTCCAGCCATTATGGAGATCTTGATCCATTATATATCTCCAGCCTTCATGGAGATCATGATCCTTTGTATATCTTCAACATGGAGATTCTGATCTATCTATATTGTACGTGGTGATGACCACACATGTCATATTTTGTATCATGCATATTCATGGCCATTGTAATCTTATGTATCCGGGACTGCTATATCTACTTGCAGTTATGTGCAGAGTTTGATTATTGTATTGTACTATTGGATGGCTGGTTCTTCCACCTATTTCTTCATCACTCCACTTTTGGGATGGACTTATAATGTATTTCTTCAATCGTATCACCCCTCTGACCTCACACATTAGGGGGCATCTATTAAAGCTGATTTTACCACACATGGTGGATCACACCTTTATGGCCTTCCCTGTCCCTTTACAGAATCTTTGGACCCCATGGACCATTTTTGTACCTTTGATGTTTCCAAGATAATCCCTAAAAACATGCCTTATTTGATATACGCGATTTTTAAACCCATTCTCGCGTATATATGCGGATTTGACCCTTAAACCCGTGTACATCGGGATGTGTGCAAAAGGCCAAATAGTTTTTAGAGTTTTCCTTGATGTGGATCTGAGCCACTTGTCTCTTGGCCTTCCATATGCCTTGAGATTGCTTAGATTTGACATTCCATTGCCCCATTGAAGCACTATATAAGGAACCCTCTGGATACATTGAAAGGGAGGGGAATTGAAGAGCAAGAGAACTATAGTCCATTGTTGTCCGAGCTTATACTTGAGTTTGCATCCCTTTGTCCCTTGGAGCACTTTTTTTTCTTCCCAAGCTTGCCTTTGCTTGTGAGCTTTCTTTTGAGAGATGGAGGATTGAAGTGGTGGAGGCCCAGGTGGAGGACTCAGTTTCTCCGATTTGCAGACGTGTCGATAGAGGTTGTCCCTATTGTAATCTCTATTTTACATTAATAGAAATATATTTTCCTATCCAATAATGTGTATTTAAATGATTATTGAATCCATGGATACTTTTAAATGCTTATATGTTATTGATTATATATGCTAGATTAGGTCTAACACAATTATATAAAGCATGCTTGTCTTGTTTGCTGACTGTTGAGAGAGAAAATTACTTATACAAGAGAGAGTGGAAAATCTCAACGGTGATCTACATCAATCGTCCGGAATAAGGTATGTATCAAGATCCTTTAGTGTTAGATATTTGGTTTCTCTTCCATATTGGAAAGGATTAATTTCTGCAGTTACTCTATCTGTTATGGTACCCCAAGCCATAGGAATTTTTCTCCATAACACATCCAAACTACATCCACACTATACATACAACATATACATAGTATAATAATAACAATATTTCTTAAATAACAAACCATTAAGTGACAACTAAGTCGTAAGACTTAAAGCTTTTCCTCTGTGCAGTAAGTCATGGCCTCAGCCAAACCAAGTAACACGTAGGCTGATAATTCAATGCAGTAAACTATTACACAATAGGTCATGAGACCCTCATTAAGCCATGTGCAGCATTGGCCTAAGCCACATCTTATAAACCGAAATACACAATTTTATAAACAACCAATGAGCACTGCCAACTCTTTTCCCTACAACGACGAAAGCCATTGGGGGATTGTACCCATGGCTCTCTTCCATTTCACCCCACACTCTAATAAATGAAGTTTAAATAGTAATGCAATCCATTGGATCTATCGCAGCCACTAAAGGAAAGGATGAAGGAACACACTGCATGGCCTTTACCCCACGCTGTCAAACATTACAGCCAATTATAAATACTCAACATAACTTATGCATAGATCTTGTAAGGGAATAAGATTCACTCTACGGATTAAAATCCTAAAAGTGTTTACAAAACCCAAGTCTACTCATCACAAGCCCGAAGGTGAATTCAAAACCCCACAGAGAATCCCCAAACCAAATGATGAAACAAAACGTAGACAAGTTGAGAGACAACAAGCGTAGGATTGTCTGCAAGGCTTATCTTCCGCCTTGGCTCCATAGTCAAACTAGTGATAGAGCTTGAGCCACGCTGCTCTTCACCATACTTCGGCACCTACAAACACCAAGCGATACTAGAAGTGAGAAGTATGGCAATGATGAGATCCATACAACAAACAAATTGTAGACATAAAAACCTAGAACGAAGCATACCTTCATGTCTAGAGGTCTTCTCTATTTCTCCTATACAGAGCCAATACCAAACCCAAAATGACAAAATGAAATAAGAATTCCATCATGAGCCAAGCCTAAGTTTGGGTTTCTGTGAAAACCAAGGTGCATTAATGGCACCATCTAGTTTCCAATATCAAATCCAAAAACCAACTTTGCCATAGTTTGATATAATTTACAAACAATAGTCTCCACTACTATGCAAATCATAAAAACCCAATGTATATGGTCTGACCATATGGTATAGTTTCCACCCCAAATCATATCACAAGGTTAATACATTGCAGGATTATGTTTAGTGCATAGTCCTTGTATAGTATGCACTAGTCCAAGGTTTAAGCCACAAGGCATAAACTATATAAATAGTATATAAACCATAGGCTTGAAACCTTAAAACAATATGCTTCCATAAGCTTAATGCTTAGTAAACATTGCATATAAAATATGCCATGTTAGTAATTAATATTTATAAATATCAAAGGTCTAGTTTTTAAAGCCAAGAACATGACCTGCAATTAAGAAAAACATTGGATATCTTAATATTTTGAATAAAATAAATGTAGAACGTAAAATATACTAAGATGTAAATGGCGAAATATAAACCATGGTGAAGTATAAGTAGCACAAAGGAAATTTAGCTGTGATAGCTAAATTGACGAAGATAGCACTTACCATGTTATAAATCTGAGTGAGTAAGGAATCCTAGCAACAAGCAGTAGGTCTTTTAGGATCAAGATATTCAGTGCTTTTTGAATAAGACTCCGTCGCAAAGTATGATTTGCATGTGAAATAAAAGAGGTGCCTTAGTTTGAAGAACTAAGTAAGCCTGCAAAAAAGTAAACACCTTTACCTCTCAGACCTTCATGGGAGAATGAGTCCCACCACTCTTCCCACTTTTTTTCCACAAAAAAAGTTAAGTTAGGACTTTATAAATAACAAGTAAGACTATGCAGAAAAGAAGGAAGAATTTAAATCAGGTAACAACACATACACGACAAATGTATAACCATAAGAACCAAGCAGTAAATGACAATACGACATCGTAAGGAAAATACATTAATAATAATGACTAAAAGTAAAATGACAGAACGTAAGAAAAACTTATGAGTAAACAGTGGTACATGTAGTGTACGATATATTTCTACAAGTCAAATAATGTTCTGTATAAGTAGTATTTACAAGCCTAATAATTTATTATTTATTATTTATTTTTGGGGACATTACAAGTGGTATGAAAGCCCATTTTCAATACTAAGACACCTATGGGCGTACCGAGCACTTACTACCAGGAAAATAAAGTATGATATTAAATTTGTTACTAATAGGATATTTTTATGTTATTTAAAATTTTTGAAATCTCAGGAAACTTTTACTGAACAATTCAATTTATGAACACAAAGGAAGATAACAGTCAGCAAGGAAGGATGAACACCCCCACCCCAGAAGGAGAACTGGTGGTGGAGCTGAATTTTGATATTTTGAAGACTATACACAGTCTTCAAGTAGAATTGTGATGTCTCAGAGAAGACATTTTGAATAAAAGAAAAGAAAAACAAGCTATAAATGAAGCATTACTAAGAAATATGACAGGAGGCATCCTGCAGGGTAAACCTACCCAGTGCACAAACAGTTCCAAAAGAGAACCTTACCATAAATGGGCCAACAAACCAAGAGAAGGAGAAAAAGAGTAACATACCCCTGAAGGAATGAAAGGATATCATCACATTCCTTTCAATGACAACTCTCTTTTTTCTTGAAGAAAGAAATAAATAAGCAATGACAGTCTTCATGGGGAGTTTAGAAAAATAAGAGCCCCGACCTATGAAGGTGAAGTAAACACTAGGGAGAAGGATGAAGAGTGGCTATTGGGCATGAGAAAATACTTTCAAGTTCATAACTAATCAAGTGAGATGAAGGGTCATATTTCCATCTATAACTTGAATGACAAGGCAGCCAGATGGTGGAGAGATTTAAAACACACCAAGAAAGATGAGCTAAGACAAATACGCTAGGATGCTTTCTGAATTTTTTTTCAAGAGAAATACATGTCAGAAATGTTCTTCGATAGAAAAGTGAAAAAGTTTCATGAAATACACATGGGATCCATGTTAAATTTGAGCATATAGATCTATAGACAAACACACAACTCACAAAGAAGATCTCACAATTTACTCAGCCATTGAAGAATGAAACAGTGCAAAAGGCTTGCAGCTGTGAATGATTTCATTAATAAAAAAAGTAATCCAGATAATAATTACAATGATGTAAAATGGATTTAATAGCCACAAGCAATTCGAATCCACATGAGGAATTTCGAATTGATGACTCTACTTGACTTTAGGTAACCAAGACTTGTCTAAATCACAATTGGAGTTCTAAAACACAACTAACTGTTACATTTAGTATTAAATAATGGTTAAATGACTGTGGTAGGTGAGAAAAGCACCCCACATGTGTGCAATTAATTAAACCATTATTTAACTGAATGTAACTGACTCCTAACTTGTCTTGACTAGTCATCAACTGAAGTTAAGGACCCAGTAGTTAACTGTCCTTGTCTAAATCATAACCGGAGTTCTAAAACACAACCAATTGTTACATTTAGTATTAAATAATGGTTAACTGACTTTGGTAGGTGATAAAAATGCCCCACATGTGTGCAATTAATTAAACCATTATTTAACTGAATGTAGAGAGCCAGAACTGAATGTAACTAACTCCTAACTTGGCTTGACTAGTCATCAACTGAAGTTAACTGACCTAGGTTGGTTTCGGCACTCCCAGTTGCTTCCTAAATTGTAGGGATTGATCTAGGAGACTCCTAAACTTATGCAATCAAGTGCAATAAGTGGCAATGAGCCTCAATTAGTGTTCCCCACACTTTGGTAACTGAAACATGTGCCCCAATTAGGTTAAGTTTAACCAATGGTGCTAATGACTATAAATAGACTGGATGGACTCCCGATTTAGACATGACTTCCGATTTAGAAATATGACCAAATTTGGACAAGGGAGGATTAATAATCAATCCTAACAATCCATTACTATGGACACATTTATTAACAACTTTCTAGATTTGTTGCATTATGCACCATATATCAAAGAAGAAAAGGTAAAGATCCAGCAGTTCTTAGGATGTCTTCCTCCCAGTTTTCAGGACAAGATTGAATTCTACATGCCTAAGACCTTGGATACCACACTACATAAATCTAGGCTCTGTTATGAGCATGGACAGCTAAGGCAGGATAAAACGAACCAAAACTGAGAAAATTGTAAGAACTTCTGTGATAACCGCAAACCTGGGTCTAACCCACAGCCATACAGAAAGTAGAATAACAGCTTTCAAGTGAACAAGAACTTTAATAAATATGGTATGAAGCCTTATGTACTCGCTGCTAATGTTAAAAAACTAGTATCAAGTGGATCCAATGCTACCCCGCTACATATAAAGTGCTGAAAATGCAGTGGGCCTCATTATGCACAATATTTTAAGAACAACATTGGTGGGGTCTTGCAAAACTTACAAGAAGAACCAACTGTTGAGGACATAGTTGGAACACCGCGGATCTATACAGCATTGGATGGTCGACAGGAAGATAATCAAGCTACAATGGTTGAGATAGCAGGTAATATATTGAACACATCTATTTCAATACTTATTGATCCCGGTGATTTCCGAAGCTATGTTTTGACTAAAATTGTTGATGAATGCAAACTAGAAAAAGTAAAACATGATAAACTTTGGCTAGTTCAGTTAGCCATATGTACAAAATAGAAAGTTCCAAAAATTGTTAAAGAATGTGAGGTAAACCTAAAAGGTTTTCCTACGAAAGTAAACTTGAACATCCTACCTTTAGGATCGTACGATGTACTTATCGGCATGGACTGAATGGAACAACACCATATCATACTCGATTGTTTGCGTAAGTCTATCTTGTGTATTGATATCCTAGGGAACCAAGTGAAGGTTAAGGGTATTCCAAAGAAAGTTTCTGTAAGACAAATATCTTCCTTACAAGCAAAGAGATGAATTAGGAAAGGCTGCAAGTTGTTTTCAATGAACATATGAGACATAGAGTCTGATAGAGAGCAACGCATAGAAAAATTCCCCATTCTTCAAGAATTCAAGGATGTGTTTCCTGAGGAAATCCCAGGATTACCTCTGAAATGAGACCTATACTTTTCCATTGAACTGAACCCTGCATCGGTTTCGGCTACCAAATCCCCTTACCGCATGAGTGCACATGAGTTGGTGGAACTCAAAATGTGGCTGCAGGAATTGATAGAGAAAGGGTATATCCAACCCAGTGTGTCTCCTTGGGGAGCATCGATATTGTTCGTAAAGAAGAAGTACTGTACAATGCAGATGTGCATAGATTATCGTCAGTTGAACAAAATGACTATCAAGAACCGTTATCCACTCCCCGGGATTGATGACTTGTTCGATCAGGTGGGAGTATCCAAAATCTTTTCAAATATTGACCTATGATCTGGATACCATCAGGTACGGATTCGCGATGAGGATATTCACAAAACCGCCTTTTGTACAAGGTACGGGAACTATGAGTTTGTAGTGATGTCGTTAAGGTTGACCAATGCACACGTGAACTTTATGTATATGATGAACATCATATTCAGTAGGTGTCTGGATAAGTTATTATTGGTATTTATAGATGACATACTGGTTTATTCGAAGAATAAAGAAGAACACGAAGAACACCTTCGCATAGTACTACAAGTGTTGAGAGAAAACTAGCTTTACGCTAAGTTTAGTAGATGTGATTTTTACAAACCATATATATAGTATCTAGGTCACATTATCTCTGAGACAGGGATAGTTATGGACTCAAAAAGGATTAAATCCATAAAGGATTGGCCTACCCCTACTAGTGTCACTGACATTAGGTCCTTTTTGGGATTAGCCGGATATTATCGAAAGTTCATTGAGAACTTCTCAAGAATCACTTGCCCCATGACCACTTTATAGAATAAAGCAAGTAAATTCTTGTGGACTGCTAAGTGTGAAGAAAATTTTCTAAATATTAAGAAGATTTTGATGACCACACCGGTGTTACGAATTGTGAATCACGATGGGGATTTCGTTGTTTGCACAGATGCAAGCAAGGAGGGATTTGGAGGAGTCCTCTTGAAGAACGATCATGCGATCTATTATGAATCTAGGAAGTTGAAAGACCATGAGAAAAAATACCCTACACACGATCTTGAGTTAGCTTCCATCATCCATGCTTTGAGGATGTGGAGGCACTACCTCATGGGAAGGAATTTCCTTCTGAAGAAAGAAAATATGAGTCTTAAATATTAATTCGATCAACTCAATCTGAATGCAAGGAAATCCAGGTTGTTGGATTTCCTCAGTGAGTACCATTTCAAGCTAAAACATATTAAGGGAAAAGAGAATAAGGTTGTAGAATCTTTGAGCTGATGAACTCATATGATATATGAGGTGACTTTGAGTCAAACTGATGCAAATTTACATGAGAGGATTAGAGCAGCCAACGAAGTTGACCCCTTCTATGTGGAAATCCTCAAGAAAATTCAGGAGGATAGGTTGTTTCAACAACAAAAAGAATACAACGTAGAAAAATCTAGAATGCTATGGTGCAGGGATCATTTGTATTCTCCAGAAGGAGGGGACCTTCGGTCCAGCATCCTCATGAAATTTCATTGGGAACCCTACTCCGAGAACCCAGGATATCAAAAGATGATATCCGCCATCAAGAGACACTTTTTCTGGCCTAAGTTAAAGGCCTACATTGCAATTTTTATTGTGAAATGTCAGGAATTTCACCTATTCAAAGCTGAGCATCAACATCCTGTGGGATTGCTGCAGTCGTTACCCATTTCAGAATGGAAGTGGGAGGTCATTAGTATGGATTTCATCACCGGTTTACAGAAAAGTAAGAATCAAAATGATTCTATTTTTTTGTTCATCGACAAGTTGTCGAAAGTAGAACACTTCATTCCTATGAAGTTGACCTAGAAAGAAGTGAACATTGCTGATATCTTCTTGAAAGAGATATTTAGATTGCACGAGATACCCAAGGAAATTATCTCGAATAGAGATGTTAAGTTTACAGGAAACTTTTGGAGATCTTTATTCTCCATATTGGAGACAATGTTGAACTTTAGCACTGAATATCACCCGCAGGCAGACAAAAAGAGTAAACCAGATTATTGAGGACATGCTTCGAATGTATGTCATGAACAACCCCACAAATTGGGAGGATTACCTACCCCTTGCAGAGTTTGCATATAAAAATGGATATCATACTTCCACCAAGATGAGCGCCTTTGAGGTACTCAATGGACGGAAGTGCAGAACACCGATTACTTGGGATAGCCCAGTGGATCGGCTAATGTTAGGGCATGTTGTTGATGGATTTGGAATAGTTGGTTACCAAAGTCAAGGTGAATTTTAAAGAAGCACAATACCACAAAAAATTTTATGCTGATCGCAAAAGAAAAGATAAAGACATTCAAATAGACGATCATGTCTACTTGAGGGTAAAATCCAAGCAAAGCTCATTGAGCTTGGGTAGGTGCAGTAAGTTAGCACCTAGATTTTGTGGACCTTTTTAAATACTAGCCAAGAAGGGAAAGTGGCATATGAACTAGCGTTACCCACATAAGAGTCCATAATGTTTTCCATGCATCATTTTTAAAGAAATATGTTGACTATACTAAACATGTTATTGATAGGTCCCTGTTACAGGTGGAACCTGAAGGGGAGTTTTCCCCTAAGCCTACTCATATAATGGGCAAGAGAGAGGTACATCTTCAGAAGCACACCATAGTCCAGTTGAAAGTGCAATGGAAGCACTTTGAGGCTGATGAGGATACTTGGGAGAATGAAGACACCATGAGAAAGGATTACCCCGCCTGGTTTCATGATGTCATTCTGAGTCCCTAGAACACCAGGGACGGTGTTGTTCTAAGTGGAGAGGGATGTAATATCCTAAATTTTTTACCTAACACTTGTAGGCATGTGCCTATTTATTATGATGATTATCTTGATGTTTTATTTTTATATTGGGTCGAAGACCCCATTGCATATGAACATGATGATTTGTTTTATATATTGGGCGTAAGCCAATTATTGTCGATATATATTTATGCTTGTTTGTGTTGGGCATGGATCCTGAAGCACATGATTGATGAGATGTTTTTTGTTGAGAAGGAAGCTCTAAAGAACATGATTGATGAGATGTTTTGTGTTGAGTGGGAAGCTCTAGAGCACTTGAGTGATTGATTATTCCTCTTGAGCGGGAAGGTCTCGACCACATGAGTACTTACCTTTGTGTTGAGAAAGAAGCTATAGAACACCTAAAAATATAATTGGAAGTGTTGGGCATAAGTCCTGGAGCCTTCCATGTTGATGTTGAGCATAAGCTCTGGAGCATCAGATCCTTGGCCATTGTATCCCTAGGTGTATCATAAAAGTACATCCTAGCATTAGTGTTGAGCGAAGAGCTCTAGAATTGCACTGAATTGTAACTCCCTATTAAAGAGTTGAGTATGGGCTCTCGTAAGCGCTAGGGGTTACTCAAAATAATTTAATAACTTCTGAGTGAAAACAACTAGAGGAAAAATATTGATCTCACCATACTTATTTATAAGTGATTAAATGAAATTTTGAATTTCTGTATTCTCATGAAGTACCAAAGAGCTACCATGTTATACAAGGGAAATCCAACATGTAAGGATGTTTAGAGTTGCCTAGCCTAGTAGACCTAAACCATCTACCTACTTAACCTTAATGAAGAAGTGTCATTAAGTCTACAGATCATGGTATGTGTTGTCCAAAGACAAATGTTAAAAAGTGTTATATTATTATGTACTTTATACATGGTATGTATAAAGATTCAAATATATTTATAATATTAATGATGAAAGAAAGAAACAAAGAAAATATCCATCCATTATTATTTATTATGTAAAGATAATAAATAGTCCAAAAACCTAAAACGTCTAATTACAAACTAGTAGAAAGTTCCTAAGTTAAAATATTAATAAATTATGCAAATTAATTGAAAAGGGATAAATCAAGAAAGCAAGGTTTCTTGATTTAACTGTCCCTTTGACTGAAAAGTATGTCTATAAAGACTCAAGCCAAGGAAAGGCTTGGGGTTCTGATCTATCATTAGAGGAGTCATTGTCTGCCTGTTTTTCTCTCAAGTAATTCTTGGAAAACATTTTCCTGGAAGGAAAAAGGAGAACTAATCTAGATTTGATATACCAGATAGGAAACCCTACCTTATGAGCTCTAAGCTACTTGCATGTTGGAGTCCATCTAGGCGGGATCTGGATTTAAAGCAGGAATGGTTCCAAGTCATGGTTGGGTGGAACGTGGTATTCCCCAAGTGATTTGGTCATAAAAAACAGAGGTCATATTTGTCTTAAATTGTTAATGCTAGTTATTTGAGTGTACAGGTTCAGCCATTAACAAAGCTTCAAGTTACAGGTATGAAGCCCTAGACTGTTTATTCTAATTTCCTAGAGTAAATGCTAGCTATGTTAGGTAAATGATTACTTTGCATTTCCTAATCCAATGTATATGTTTCTTTGTTTAAAACTGCTAGGGTTTGCATCTTAAAGTATTAACCCTAGGCTGTACGTGATTTCCTATACCAGGTTATCCAGGGTTTATTTATTGGTTTATTTTTGCAAGTTCAATTTATTTACTAATGTTCATCAAGGGTTCTACACCCTAGTTTAATTTCTATAGTAGTATTATTGATAAAACCGGGCTATGTACAAACTAGGTTATTTTAGACCTACTATTGTTGTTCACTTAGTATTTGTATACTCTACTGACATATTCCATTTGTCAGTAGAGACATGTTATAGATTTAAATGGATTAATCTTAGAAGTAGGATGTAAATACATTTAGGTATAACTTGCAATCTATATAACTTGAGGTACTATCTACAAACTGAACTACTATGTATATATATAAACATATATAGACATCAAACATAAAAAAATCAAAATACTATCTACAAGAATTCTACATTAAGATCTAAGATAAAATAAAGCATTAAAATACCTTTCAGGGTCGGCACATTAAATACATGCTAAATAGCAAAACATTCCATTTAAAAATACATCATGATACATAGACGAACATAGTAAGAATTGTGACTATCCATTTGGTTCAAGTTTGAATCTCTCTTCACATATATAAAACCCACAGTCCTAAATAAACCATATCATAATCGCATGCTCGAATCTTTTAAAGTTCCCTCATAACTATTGCTTATAAATTGACCTATGTAAACAATTAAAACAAGTAAATAACTCTATAATTTTAAATAGAAGTCACGATATCGACCCTGTGGGTTTACAAACCCAAGTCGCAGACCTCAATAAAACAACCATGTCATATATGCATAAACATTAACCAATTAACTAACAATCATTTCATGCATATAACAGATTAAAAACCATAAACATACATAGGAATCATTTCATGTATAAACCACATCAAAATCGTATTACAAACCAAATAATTACAATAGTGAACATGAATCGAATCCTATGGGCATACAAGCCCAACCCTCGTCCATATCAAAATTATAACTCGTTACATTAAACCACAAACAAAGTCGAACCTTGAGGGTTTTGTTTGCATCCAAAATACGACCACGCTATACATATAGCGTATGGGGGATACATATTATAATAACCACAATATTTCTTAAATAATGAACCATTAAGCTACATCTAAGTTGTAAGACTTAAAGCTCTTTCTCTATGCAGTAAGTAATGGCTTCGTCCAAACCAAATAACACACAGGATAATAATTCAACGCAGTAAACCATTACACAATAGGTCGTGAGACCCTCATTAAGCCATGTGCAACATTGGCTAAAGCCACGACTTATAAACCAAAATACATAGTTTTATAACCAACCAATGAGCACTGTCAACGCTTTATCCTACAGCAACAAAATCCATTGGGAGATTGTACCCATGGCTCTATTCCATTTCACCCCACACTCTAATCAAAGAATTTTAAATAGTAATGCAATCCATTGGAACTATCGCAGCCACTAAGGGAAAGGCTCAAGCCACATACGGCATGGCCTTTACCCCACGTTGCCAAACATGAAAGCCAATTATAAATACTCAACATAACTTATGCACAAATATCGTAAGGGAATAATATTCACTCCACGACATAAAATCCTAAAAGTTTCTATAAAACCCAAGTATGTTCATCACAAGCCTGAAGGAGAATTCAAACCCCCATAGAGAAGCCCCAAACCAAACGACGAAACAAAACGAAGACAAGGCTAGAGACAACAAGCATAGGCGTGTTGGCAAGGATTACCTTGCACCTTGGCTCCATAGTCAAACTAATGACAGAGCTTGATCCACGCTGCTCTTCACCATACTTCGACACCTACAAAGACCAAGAAAAACTAGAAGTTAGAAGTATGGCAACGATGAGAGCCATAAAACAAACGAATTGCAGACATAAAAACCAAAAACAAAGCATACCTTGAGGTCTAGAGGTCACCTCCATTTCTCCTGCACAGAGCCAAGACCAAAGCCCAAATGACAAAATGAAATAACAATTCCATTGTGAGCCAATCCTAAGTTTGGGTTGCCACAAAAACCAAGGTGAATTAATGGCACCAACTGGTTTCCAATATCAAATCCAAAAACCCACTTTGCCATAGTTTGATATTGTTGCCAAACGATAGTCTACATTAGCATGAAAATCATAAAACCCCAACGTATATGGTCCGACCATCTGGTATAGTCGCCACCCCAAATCATATCACAAGGTTAGTACATTGCAAGATTATGTTTAGTGCATAGTCCATGTATAGTATGCCCTAGTCCAAGGTTTAAGCCACAAGGCATAAAGTATATAGATAACATATAAACCATAGGCTTGAAGCCTTAATACAATTCACTTCCCTAAGCTTAATGCTTAGTAAACATGGCATATAAAATATGCCATGTTAGTAATTAAAATTTATAAATAACAAAGGTCTAGTTTTTAAGCCAAGAACATAACCTGCAATTAAGAAAAACATAGGATATGTTAATAGTTTTAATAAAATAAATGTAGAACGTAAAATATACTTAGATGTAAATGACGAAATATAAACCATAATGAATTATAAGTAGTACATAGGAAATTTTGTTCTGATAGCTAAATTGACGAAGATAGCACTTACAATGTTATAAATCTGAGTCGGTAAGGTACCGTAGCAACAAACAGTAGTTCTTTTAGGATCAATATATTCAGTGATTTTTAAATAAGACTCCATCGTAAAGTATGATCTGCATGTCAAATAAAAGAGGTCCCGTAGTTAGAGGAACTACGTAATCCTGCAAACAAGTAAACACCTTTACCTCTTAGACCGTCATGGGAGAACGAGTCTCGCCACTCCGCCCACTTTGTTTCCACAAAAAAAGTTAAGTTAGGACTTTATAAATAACAAGTAAGACTATGCAGAAAGGATGAAGCATTTAAATCAGGTAACAACACATACACGACAAATGTATAACCATAAGAACCAAGCAATAAACATCAGTACGACATCGTAAGGAAAATACATTAATAATAATGACTAAAAGTGAAACGATAGAACATAAGAATAACTTATGAGTAAACAGTGGTACTTGTAGTATACGATATATTTCCACAAGTTAAATAATGTTCTGTACAGGTAGTATTTACTAGCCTAATAAAATAAAATAAATTCAATTTTGGGGGACATTACAAGCTCTTATGGATAGCTAATCAGTCATATCTTCTAGCCAAATCCAACCTTTGGTCATGAGGTTGTAGGTTTGATTCTGGTTGTTACATCCTTTATTACATGTATCCTCCCTCACTTTGATACTAGCACCTGTAAATTAGATAACGTCCAATCCAAATACCTTGATTGATGTCAATGTTTGGAAGTTCTTGGAAGTCGCCAAGTTGATGTAATAATATCCTTCCTCACTATGGTAAGCAGTAGGGTTGATGTGATAAAAATATCCCTCATTTTGGGAGTTCTTGGGGTTGATGCAATATAATTCGTTCTGTGTATGCTACTAGAACCATTTGAAGTTAACATAAATCCATTTCAATAGGTTGCAGTTATTTTCTACGCAATATTGCAAAAAATTCCACTCCCTTTAGTACTATACTAGATTTATGTTTGGGATCATTCCCCTCAACACAATTAGAATTGCACCCTCAAGCTGTTATCTATGTGAGGTTGCAAACAACTAGTCCTATCTATTTGTAACATACTAAAAATGTTTGTAGAAGCATACAGAGAGCAACCATTTGAGTGGAGCATGCTTGCCAAATCCCCATGCCTACTTTTGTCTCTCTAAAATTTCATATGGACCATGACAATATGTACTACGTATAAGTGAAATTTAATGAATAAAAATTAATTCACCATTTCATATAGACAAGGATACCAATAATCTCCATGCTATGTCAATGTTTTTATTGAAGGCAATGTGCATATGTGCCTAACATGTGCATTAGATGGCCTTGATTCACAACAACTACAAAATGTTTAGATGGCCTTGATTCATTATCTAAATAATGTTTATAACTAATTATGATTGAAGGTTATATTTTAGAGGCATTAGCTTATTTCTAATCCAATGTCATTACTATATGAAGAAAAAAAGGTGAAAATATCACGAATCTAGGGTTGAATTGATATTTAAATGGCAAATCAATGATGCTTGTTCAACATACAAATCATAGTATTATCCTTATTCGATGTATAAAAAATGTCACTTAACATGAATATTATGCTTTATGTGTCGAGCCATCATAACTTGTTTGGTGTTTGCACCTTTTAATTAAAAATAAATAAAGTAATTAAGCGTTGGATACATTAGAGCTTACCTAGTGTGGAAGGTTTAGGGTGTAGAGATGACACGGGTTATAAGTATTTTAGGCTTGTGGTTATAACGGATAATGATTATTTGTGACAAGTTACATAATTTAAGGAAAATGTGTGATGAGTTATATAGGTCAAGGATTTTATGGTTATAGTGATAGGGGTTATATTCGTTTGGTGTTATTGGTGTTAACGTTTAGGAGTAAAAAGTGATATCTAGGGATTTTGTTTTATTGGTGTTAAGGTTTATGAGCTAGAATTTAAATATTAGGATTTTGGGTTTTATGATACGATATGATAGATTAAGGGTAAAATTGTCTATAGGGGGTTTAAATATTATATTATGAATTATAATGGCTAGGGGTTATGGTTAATAGTATTAAAGTGTTAAGAATTATAGGTATCGTAACCCCTTAACCCCGTTTACACCTAATACCTTAAAAACCTAACCCATAAATCGCCTAAACCTTAATCCCTAAACCCCCTAAATCCTAAACTCCCTAAACACTAACCCCTCAACACCTAAGCCCTTTGTCATTAGTATATGGGATAAATGTTATTGTTCATAAGGACTATAGTTATAAGGTGGAGGTACTAAGTAAGTGTTAGGTGTTGTGATTTATTTGGCATGTTTTACATTAGTAAATGTTAAAGTGTTTAAGTGTATAATGTTTGTAATTTAAATGAATAAAGTTGTAATAAATCTATGTGAGGGATGATAGGGTTTTACATTGCAGGGTTATAGTGGCTATAATTATGAATTTTAGGGGTTATATGGATTATAGATTATGTTTTATCAAGCCTTATAATGTTTAGGACTTTCAAATTTTAGACAAGTTAGGGGTCATAGGAATTTTAGGTTATTGGGGTTAGGTATTAGGGTTAGTGCATATTACTTTTTGCACATTACATTTTCTAAATTTTATTAGGGGTAGGGATTATAAGCATTAATGGTTATAAGTATCTATTGATATTTTAGGGGATATAGAATTTTAATCTATATGGACTAGAAATTGAGGTCGATAAACTTTAAGGGATATTATGATTAGGTGATATGGATTATAGAGGCTAGGGTTTATAATGGTTACATGGGTTAGTGGTTCTATGAGCTAGATATTTAAGGTTATATGGGTGAAGGGAAATATAGGTTGTATATCATTTAGGCCAGAGGTTATAAGGTTACAAGTTATGTATATCAAGTTTTATAGGGGTTAAAATAGTATATGGATTAAGGGTTATGACTTTTAGGGTATACATGGGTTAGGGTTATCGGTCTTAGGTTATATATGCATTAATCATTACATGGTATATATGAGTGGTGTGTCTTTGAAAGAAGGGGTTAAAAATTACAAATTATAAATATTAGGTATTATATGGGTGATTTAATTTATCTGTTAGCAGAGTTAGTAATTATTAATTTTAACGCTTGGCTTTATAATAGTTAGTGGTTATAGGGCATTCAAATTAGAGGTATAGAATAGGGGAAACATTTATGAATTATAGTTTATAAATTGTATTTCTTAATATTTATAAATATTAATTATTATTTTTATTGACTAAACGATATTAGGGTTATAACTGTATATAGAGGTTAATATATAAATGTGATAGGGATTAATAGGGTTATATTAATTATAGGATATAATGGTTATGAGCATAGGGTATATATTATAGGGATTGTGTGGGATGAAGTTTATGATTGATACAATTAATAGGTTCTTAAGTCATATGGATCACAAGAATGAGGTTTGGTGGATATTAGAGATACTAAGAGTGTTCTAGAATATATTAGCACTTCAATGACATTCATGGCACCCTAATGACTCTAATGGAATCAATTCCTTATTAATAGAATCCAATTGTCCCTAATTAGACTCTAAATGTCCCTAGTATCATTATATTATGCCATAATCATTGTGATGGGCCCTAAATCAACTCTTGGATCCACCTATAAGTGTTTATTCCACCTTGGGACAAGATACTAACCCTTTCCATCTCAATTTCCATTGAAAATAATGGTTTTGAGAGAACACACACCTTTCCTTAATGAAATTCATGTTAAATACTCCTTTATTTTTTGCAAGGAGCATGCACCCCAACAAATATCCAAAAATAGAAAATACGTAAAAAATTACAGAACTTAATGGTGGGAAAAGTAGTTTTTCGAATGTAACTCTTCAAATACTCCTTCCCAGTTGTCTCATACATGTCCAAAAAGTATAAATGAGACATGTATGGAAGAGATAGGGCGATCAAGAATATATAATAAGTTTATGTTCAAAGATTTAAGCCCTCAATTCAATAGTTCTTTTGTCCATTCCCCGTCAAAAACCTATTCACCTTGAATCATAGAACATTAAATAAAATAGAAAAAGGGATTTTGTATTCCAAAAAAGGAGTTTGTGTCTAAATACATCGCTACAACACTTAAGAACAACACATTATGATCAAAACATCACAATGCATTATTCAATACATGATTCAAACATATCAATCATGTTAACAGACCCCATAACGTCATTCTTTTATAGTATATTTAGATATAAAAATATTTCTTCAAGTGAGGAGGATCTAGTCCACAAATAGGGGTCATTGGTTCTAATCGTTTCACTAAATATATACAACATCCCATATTTGTTTTGATTGTTCTATTTTATAAGAGCACAACCTCCTCGACCATTCATTCAACTTTTTAGTCAAGCCTTTGACTCTTCAAGTTGATCCTCTAGTCAACTAACAATCTCCAAAAGATCTAGAGGTGTGATGAACCTACATAACTTTAGATTCAAAAAAAACATATTCCATACATTGATGCCATTATACTATTGACTTATTTCCATTCATCATAAGATAGTGTTTCTTTAGTAATAATATGTTGCATGATGGATATAACATGGTTCAAGACCTATACTGACATTCATTAGCTACTAGGAGAATTTTGAACTCTATTATAGGCACAAATGATTAATATAATCATGAACTAGTGTTAGAGTTTTCTTGAGTTGTTGGGTTCTCGGGACCCATACCGACATTCATCAAATGTTCTGAGAAACATTAATGGTTTTTAAGGGAAATGCAGTCATAGTAAATGTGTTATCTTGCTCAATACCATTATCTATGAGATTAGGATGTGTTTGGGTGTGGGATTAATTTTAATTTATATGATACCCATGTTTTCTTTTGTGAAATACCTTTTAGGGTTTTATCCCTAAAGGGATAGTGATGTGAACTTGGGAGTAGTCACAATGAGATCGAATATTTAGATTTAACCCTAAATACCTTTAAGCATATTGTAAGAACATGGATAACATTTTTTGGGTGGTAGGATTTTATGTGAGTAAGGATGTGTACTTGTGTTGGTATTGTTTGGAATTGCATTGACTATTGTTTTATCCTTGAGTTATTGACCCTTTGAAAACCCTAATTTAAATATGGGACTTACCAATTCCATTGGTGGGTAGTTTGAGCTTGGATACATCAACAATCAAGAATGGTAGGTGTTCGTCCTAAGTCCTAGTTGTTGAGGGAACACCATACAAACAATTTTGCTTGAAACAATGGATTACATCTTTCATTCATCTAAAAGAGAAAAATGAAATTGTGCCTATTTGGGTTAAAAACCCATACCTTCCACTAGATCTATGAAATGAATTAACAATTTTGATTCATAAAAGGTGATTTTTTTAAAATTTTTCATCATGAACTACTAAGGTTGTCATCTTGAACTAAATCTAAAGAAACAAAGTTAGCAAATAAGGAATTCATAATTTTCAATCCCAGAAAAATAATTGGATTCTAGGAACATGCATTCATTCTAAAATGTGTGTGTTTCCTAGAATGCACACACTAACACATATTCTAGCTCTCAACATAGAATAACAAACTATCCTTTATCTAACCATCCTTGATAGAGCCAACTTGTGAAGGAATCTAGTAGAAGAACAAGAGAAAATAGATGAACTAGTTTAATTACACATGCTCATTATTCCTTACTAACATTGCATTAGAAATAGTTCAGTACACATCCCAGTAGCCTTTATCATTTTTGAGCTACTAACTAAAACAATTCCAATAATATCAATGGCTATATTATTTCCATATTCTGGGATTATATATGTTCTATACCCATATTGTAACTTTTATGAAAACCTATTGAAATTGATTGACCTAACATTGCATAGTCATACAAACCTAATCAACTAGACACACACTAGACATATGTACTTATCATTTTATGAGATAATTTTTCTTGTTTTACCATCCCACCACTAATTGATGTTGATAGAAACCCTCCCCTAGCCTTGATGATGGATAAATAACCCTTTTATACATATCTTTTCATAATTAATACATATTTTATGCTTCCCTCCCTAATCACACCACAAAATTACATACATGTGAAGATATAGCTTAGAGCCACACCATATGATCATGCTAGAAACACCTTGTTAACATCCCTCCACTACACCAGCCAAAGGATTGAATCCAGAATACCCTTTGTTTATCAATATTATTCTCTTCTTATGCATCTCCATAGAAGATACCATGCTTACACATTTACCAATGTTCGTGATTACATAGAAGATAGCCCTACTACCATATGATCTATAAAATAATATACAAATGTTCCACCTACTTATAATACATTCCTACTGGTATTAATGCTTTGTAAGTAAAAAAAATGGTTATTGAATGGCATCAGTATCCCATCCCTAGGCCAAAGACCCCTTAGAGAGGATATGTGTGGTGGTTTAAGGAATTATTAGATTAATCCTAAGAATATTCATATAGGGTCTAATAACCTTATTCTAATTACATGACCATTGTTAACGTCCTCAATATGATGGCCGCCATAAAACAAGTTCTTATTATGAAAAATAGTAATGGTGTTCATATTTGTAGTCATTAGAGGAAATTTCAACTCAAAATGGGCCTCCTAAGGAAATTTAATAAAATACTACTTAAAATAATAAAATAATATTTATTAATTTTGGAGGAAGAAAAGAAAAAACTATTTTTTTGTTCATATTTTTGACATATATCCCTTTGTTTTTACTCAAATTTCGATCGGGAGAGCTCCTTGGATGTGAAATTAAATTCCGAATCCAATGAGTTCCCACTTGGCATACTTTTGATGAGCCCCGCTACCCCAAAAACAAGAAATACCTGAAAAAATGTGATGATGACATCATCACATTTTTTCAGGTATTTCTTGTTTTTGGGGTAGCGGGGCCCATCAAAAGTATGCCGAGTGGGTACTTGTTGGATGATGAATTTATTTCCACATCCAACAAGCTCTCCCAATTGAAATTTGAGTAAAAACAAAGGGAGATATGTCCAAAATATGAACAAAAAAAGTAGTTTTTTTTATGATACCTATCCCCAAATTTATATTAAAAAACTGTTTAAGAGGTGGTCCCCTTTTTGATTTTAAAGCATTTTGATTGGCTAATACATGATGACATGGAATTTGTATTATCTTTGGAAGGCCCATTTTAAATTTAAATTTCCTCTAATGTGAAGGCATTGTGAATGGATTTTTATTATAACGATTTTTTTTTAAGGATTAAGACCTTTTTTTTTACTATGACCATAATACATGCCTTAACTACCATATGGGGTGCAAAAAATGTCACAATGGTGACGATATGGTACCTGGAATCCAAATCTCCTTGTGAGAGGGCATGTATAGTTTCTTAAGGCTTAGATCATGAAATTTGGTACTAAGGAATTTTTTATAGATATTAAGGACATTATTTTCCTCCCCTTGCTATGGTATTGTCTTCGACGTCAATTCGCATTATACGTGAAATACCAATAACATCCATGTTCCTATTGGAGGATAAGGATCCCTAAAGAGGTCTTGCATCATTATTCAAGGACTACTTCAAGAAGACCAATATTGAGAAGATTCAAATAGGATCTAATATCATTATGTTAATTCCATATCCATGGTCAAGCTATCAAGTGTTTTACATTGTGTGAAAAAACATCTAATAGAAATACGGTCCAACCAAAAGACCTTAGCACCCAACCATTATGCATAATACCTTCTAATGGTTCTTGATTCCCATGATAAGTCTGAACATACTTTATAGAGTATATCATTTATGGTGTGATTCATTCATCATAGATATTAAGACAAATAGGTCCCATTTAAATAATAGGTCCATAGTTTTCCTCTCTTGGGCATGGTAGAGGCCCTAAAATCCATTATTATTGTAAAAATCATCCTAATAGAACTCATATTCCTAATATATGACCTTGTTCATGTAAATTGAACTTGATATTAATTTATTAAGGCATAAGGTCCTTATCTCCCCCATAAACATGGTATAAGAATTGATTCCCATATATGGTGTCCAAAAAACTCCTAATTGTGGGAATATTGGAAAAATACTGAGAGAGGGGGGNAA
Organism: Pseudotsuga menziesii; assembly: GCA_001517045.1. Classification (NCBI taxonomy): domain Eukaryota; kingdom Viridiplantae; phylum Streptophyta; class Pinopsida; order Pinales; family Pinaceae; genus Pseudotsuga; species Pseudotsuga menziesii. Next base: position 1,149,016 of record LPNX010058144.1, read on the forward strand.
AACTAACAAAAAACCATGAACATAGAACAATTTTACACATGCAATGTGAACTGAAACTAGATATTATTTGACTATCTAACATGTGACTATGTTAGTAATAGGTTTATATTACATATGAAGTGGTTCATTATTCTTAGGAATCTCAAAAAGACTGTACATGGGAAATTGACCAAATTGGCCTCAATCCCTCCTAGGTGGGACAAACTCATTCTAACTAATCCCAAATGGTAACAAATGGAGGTGTGGACGTGGTTGAAGTGACTTGGAGCAATCATGCCTCCTTGGAATGAGTGGGTTTCAAACAATAAGGTGAGTGAGAGGCTCTAGGTGGGAATTAAATGCTGAAAATAGTAAAAAATTGGGCCAATTCCACCCTAGCACTCCTAGTCAACCACAAAGACCACATTCAATGAATGGGAGAGCACCAAAAATGAATGAGGGAACACATGTGGAGTTTTACTGAGATGGATCACTCATGTAGGTGTGAAATCTCCAATTTAACGGGATATTTTTTCCCAAATAAGCTACCTAAGTCCAAACCATAGTATATTAATGCACAAATGCAAATAAAATTGAATAGGGACTTAGACTAAGGGCATAAGTTTTGGATTAATGTTATAACACCCCCCCTTAACCAAAAAATAAGTACATCTCATGAAATAAAGTGGGATTCCTTGGAAACAAAGGCTCAAGTCATCTCAATACATAACAAAAAATTTATTTGTCCATGTAAAGTCAGGAAAAGAAGAAAAACCTCATGGGACAAACCCTTCCCTCAAGAATAGACATGGGGATGAAACATTCTTATTATATCAGAAATCACCATCCATCACTCACTCCAGGAAAATATCTCAAGTGAGTGAAGGTATTCTTAGTGAAACTGTTGGTGAATATGTTGGTAGTTTGCTCGGTGGATGGGCAATACTGCAAGGAAATCACTGTGTCATGCACTAAGCCTCGGATGTAGTGCATATGGATCTCAATGTGTTTTTTTCTCTTCCTATGAACTGTATCATTATATATATTCATGGCACTTTTATTTTCCACCCAAATTTTGGTAGGAGAATCAATAGCAACACCAAATTGTCGAGGAATTCCTTGCAACCAAACACAATGTGTGGCTGCATTCACTGCTGCATTGTACTCGACCCTTGTTGAAGAAAGAGAAATGGTATATTGTTTATTAGTAGAATAGATAATAGGACCTTCATAAAGCATGAAAAAAAAACCTTAAGTTGATTTTCTGTGAGTGGGATCTCCAGCCCAATCCGAATCAGAAAATTCAACTAGTTGAATTGAAGAACTAGTTGCATAGTGCACCCTGAAATTCTGTGTTCCCTGGACATATTGGAGGATTATTTTGGATTCATTACAATGTATATCATGTTACTGGTGCATATAACTTGCTACAACACTTACATCATAATACAAATCAATTCTTGTATGTGTAAGGTAGAACAAGCTACCAACTAGCTTCCTGTACAATGTACAATTTACCAAAGGAGAATTGCCAAATTTACCTAGTTTAATGGCAGAAAGGAAAGGGAAATTGGATTCCATACAATTAGAAATGTTAAAATTATTTATCACTTTTGAAGCATACTTTTTTTGGATCAGCATGATGCCTCTCTCTAATTGGTCAATTTCCAAACCCAAAAATTTCCCCTAGGAATCCTAGATATGTCATAGAAAATTCACTGTGTAACGATGCATTGATTGATCCAATTTTAGTGTTGCATCTCCCTGTAATCAAGAGGTCATATACATAAAGTAAAATAACTTTCAATACAATACCAAGTTTCTGAAAATATACATTTGGATCATATTTTCATCGAATAAACGGAATTGAGAGAAAGAAAGCATCCATTTTTGCATACCAAGCCCCGAGGGCTTTCTTGAGTCCATTTAGTGATTTCTTCAAACTGAAAACAAGTGAAGGATCCTATTGGAAAAATTTATGTTTATAAATTGTATATATCCTCATGTATATCACCATGTAATAATTCACTCTTGACATCCATATGGTGCACTTTCCAACCCTTAATAGCTGCAATTGCTAGAACTAGTCTTATTGAATCCATGTTTGCAACCGGTGCAAATGTTTCTGTGTAGTCCACACCATGGAATTTAGATTAGCCCTTAACAACTAATATGGACTTTTACTTCACATATTAACCATCAGAAGAAGGTTTTGTTTGAAATATCCACTTGCATTGAACAAGCTTCCTCTTGGGAGGAAGGGGAACCAATTCACATGTTTCATTATCTTGGAGAGAATGGAATTCTTCTTCCATTTCTGATTTCCATATTGGGTCATTACAATATTGATGATATGAATGTGTATCATATCCAATAATCATATAACATTTCTCAATAATATCACTTTCACTTTCAAAGGAAGCATTGTTAGATTTAGGTCTAGTCTTCCTAGGCTCTTGGGGATTACCCGTCAATTCCCCTACATTTTGTATGATTTTTTTCATCCCACTTGGGACTTGATGGTGACTCATCTACAAAAATTTCATCTACATACATATCAATATCAGAATTATCAGAAAATATGGATCTTGAATCATCATTTACTTCATCAAGTTGTTGGGGAGAAGGACATTCCCCTGGTGCAAGCTCAAAATATGGTATTGGTTCCTTTAAAATTGCACACTCCTCTCAATGAAATTCTTGAGTGTGGATATCTCAAAGAGTTTGTAATATTTTGTATCCTCACCATAACCAACCATCATGCATTCCTTTCTCTGTGGCTGCAAGTCCTTCCTCTTTCCTGAACAAATTCGAGCCCATACTCTTATTCCAAAAATTCTGAAATTTGAGACATTTGGTTTATGACCAAACCCTACCTCGTAGAGAGTTTTTCCTTTGACTGATTTTTAGAATTCCATGTTCTGTATATGTGCAACAAAATTAATAGACTCATCCCATATATTGGGACTTATATCCCTTTCCTTGATCATGCATGTGGCCATCTCCTTGAGAGATCTATTTTTCCTTTCCGCCACACCATTTTGTTGTGGTGTGTAGGCAGTTGAATGTTGCATTTGAATGCCACATTCCTCAGACATTTTCTGCATATTTTTGTTTACATAATCCTTCCCATTATAAGTCCTAAGGTTATTTATCCTATTCCCACTTTGATTCTCTACTAAGGCTTTCCACATCTTCAATTGTCCAAAGACTTCATATTTAAATTTTAGAAAGTATACCCAACACAATCTCGAGTAGCCATCAATGAATGTGAGTACATAACTTGCTCCACTGTAGGAGGGAGTGGGTAGAGGACCAATAAGGTCTAATTTTACCAATCCAAGAGGTTGTGAGTCTCTCCTTACCTTCCCCTTCTCATAGTTGCACTCTCGATGCTTCCCAACCACACAACCAATGCAAGCTCCAATTGATAATTTGATTGGAGGAAGTTATTCCACCATATCATCCTTGTGCAGTGCTTGAAGATACTTATAGTTAATGTGTCCAAACCTTTCGTGCCATAGCTTGGAAGTATCATTGGCATGAGAGAGGAGTACATGGTAATTGCAACTAGGTTAAAAATTTGAGAACTTGTACATCCTCTCTTGGTGGTTTGCATACCTAATTTCCACAACCTGGCTAGATGAGATTTCTGCAATCTCTACCAAGTTAGGAGTGAATGTCACTCTCTTGGATTCTCTTGTATGAGTCATTTTATAGGCTGACAACAATTTTTTTTCCATGTCTAGTACATAGAGCACATCACTGAAGTAACCATGCTCCAAATCAATCCTACCAATTCCCTTGGTCTGGATTTCAGAGTCATCTCCCATTCGAACTGTTGGGCCAACATTCGAATGCATGGAGGAGAAGAGCTCTCTGGTGGAAACCATGTGCCTAGATTCCCATGAATCAATGATGAAGGTTGAGGAATTATAAGTACCTATTTCCAAGGCATGCAATTTCTCCTTGTTGTCTGAACTGGAGGTGCCATCTTTCTTCCTTGTGCCATCTGGGACAGGGATGTTGTTTTTCTCTAGCAATTGTGCAATCTGATCAATGTTTTTATTCATGCATGAGATTTCCAGATGACATCCCTTATGGAAATATGTGCATTTGGTTTTCTCTTTCCCTTTCTTGTCCTTCTCCTTGGGAGGAGTCAGACCCCCATCGTTGTATTTGGGTTTATCAGACTTCCTCTTCTTTGGCCGCTTCGAATTATTTTCCTTCTACTTTCCCTTGGAGACATTTGAAACACCCATGCCAAATATTGATCCTTATCTTTTATGGTTCCCATTTGGACTAGCTTGTCTTACTGCTGGGTGAGGGACTCCATGAAGCTGGCTAGTGTTGGCATCTACTAGTGTCAGTTTGCTCGAATGGAAGGTGCTTACAAACACTAAACATTATGGTCCTAACTTTGAAAGCATGGATAGTATCAACTGATACTCTTTCTTCTCAATTCCACATTGCTTCAGCTGAAGCACTAGATACTTGAACTTCATGAAGAACTCCTATATAGTTTCAAAATGCGCTAGGCTCAGGCTTATGAGCTCGTTTTCAAGCTGATGTCCTCTCAATTCATCAGTTTTCCCAAAGAGTGATTCTAGTTTAACCTAAAATCCATTTGGGGTTGTCAAACTATCTATATGAAATAAGAGATATCTTGAAATACTCAGGAATAGAAATCCATAGGCTTCATCAAGTCTATTGAAGTACTTGGCTTTCTCTATAGTAGAGTTTGGATCCACTTTTTTGCCCATGGTAACTCTGTAGAGACCCTTGGATCTCAATTGAATAACCATTTATTCCTTCCAATTGAATAAATAGAAGGGGGAAATAAATATGTGGGTTTATTCCATTTCTATCTGCATTAATGGTGATAAAATTGCTGAAAGTCCTACAAAAAACACACAATTTTATTTGGAATTTCTCTAAAAAATGCAGCTCAAATACTCAAGATTATTATGAAACTCAATAAAATCCACCCAGATATGATACCATGTGATAATTTTGATCTATATTAAGGTCTAGGATCCTTATAGAAACTCATAAATCAAATTACATGCAAAACCTGCAAAAAACCGTGAAAAGAGAACAATTTTACACATGCAATTTGTGAACTGAAATTGGATATTATTGGATTTATAACATGTGAATATATTACTAACATTTTTATATTACATATGAAGTGTTTTGTGATGTTTAGGAATCCCAAAATGACTGTACATATGAAATTGGTCAAATTGGCCTCAATCCCCCCTAGGTGGGCCAAAATTGCTCCAACTTAGTCCAAATGGTAACGAATGGAGGTGTGGACGTGGGTGAAGTGACTTGTATCAATCATGAATCCTTGGCATGCACAGGTGTTTAAAATAAGGCGAGTGAGAGGCTCTGTGTGGGCATTAAATGCTCAAAACAATCCAAAATTGTGCCAAATCCACCCTTAGTGCTCCTAGTTAACCAAAAAGAACACATTAAATGAATGGGAGTGCACCATAAATTAATGAGGGCACACATATGGATTTTGAATAATATGGAGCGCTTATGTAGGTGTGGAAGCTCCAATTTAACTGGATATTTTTCCCAATTAAGCTACTTAAGTCCAAACCATAGTATATTAATGCACAAATGCAAATAAATTTGGCTAGGGACTTAGACTAAGGTACTAAGTGTTGTATTAATGTTCTAATAGTATTGATAACTTTTAAAACTTAAAATCACTTTTAACTTATTCACTAACACACATGATCAAAAAGATACAAGGGACACAACTTTTATCATGGAATCCCAATTAGGAAAACCACCAACACTTTATATTACTACAAAATTATATTTACAATTTTTTTTTCAGCTATTACTAACAGGATGTTACAACACCCTATTTACTATCAACTACTCGAAGGAGGATACGATCCCCTAGTTTTATCAACTTCTATTAAAAAGATTCTACAACACCATATTTACCAGCTACAACTATAAGGAGGCTACCACCCCTTGGTTTCTCATATGCTACTGAAAGGATTATATGACACCCTATTTACCAGCTACTAATGGAAGGAGGCTATGACCCCATGGTTTTGTCAGCTGCTACTAAAATGATTCTATGACACTCTATTTACCAGCTACCACTGGAAGGAGGATACAACCCACTAGTTTTATGACCTACTACTAAAAGGATTCTATGACACCCTATTTACCAACTACCACTGGAAAGAGGCCACAACCCCCTGGTTTATCAACTACTACTGAAAGGATACTTTGACACCTTATTTACCAGTTACCACTAGAAGGAGGATAAAACCCCCTTGCAGGCATGTGGACTTCCCTAGAAACACCTTGCCATCCTAATATGTTCTTACCAACTTTCATATCTTCTTACGTCTTCAATTCTCTCAATGGTTTCTCATCACTTCCTTGGTGTTTATCTTCTTTTGCTGCTGCTACATGGATCTGGACTACAAAGATACCTTACTTCTAATTCAGGCATCTACTTTTATATATTTTATTAGTAACAACATTAATATAATCTTCATGTCTCTTCAGCATGAAACACATCCCCTCATAAAGTGTGCCTCTTCATTCGGGAACAACAATTTTCACTATCACACCCTTTGACTAATTAACTTTGTATTTATACTTAGATTTAGTTAATAATATACTCTACTACAACTAATGTTTTAATAAATACATCTCTTCATCAATCTAATTATGTTTATAATGCTATGTTTAGTTTGTTAGTCACGCCTTTTAATTCTGTTTATCAAAGAAATAATACTCTATTTTTTCACAGTCATTATCTTATTTTAATAAATCTATCATTCTTCAACCAATATCATTCTTACAAATATAATTCGTTGTTTGTTCACGTATCTTCCATGTTTAATCTACAAACAATTTCTTCACTACCTGTAGCTTTCATGTCATCCTTTATTTTGTTGTTATCTACAAAAAACTTCCTTTGTAGAGGTAGAGAGGAACTCGATTGATTCCTTGTGTGGGTATTTTTCACCATGTGCAGGAAGACATCATAATCATGTGTGGCCATTTAAATATATTGTTCAGGCATAAATCATTCTTCAATTTCCTTTATGCAATAGAAATCCTTCCACAATTTCCTTTCCACAACAATCTTTCTGCAACCAAAATCCTTCCGCAATTACCTTTTCGCAACTCTCTTTCTGCAACCTGTCTTTTCACTTCTGTAATTACCTTTCTGGAACATAAATCCTTCAACAATCGCCTTTCCGCAACTATCTTTCTGCAACATAATTCCTTCCCTCAATTTCCTTTCCGCAACTTTCTTTCTGCATTTACCTTTACAAAAACTCCCACAATTAATTTTCCACAATTGCAGATTGCGAATTGCGGGCATGCATTTCCCAAATTTCAAAAACGACTTCCACAATTATCTTTCTGCAATTGCGGATTTCATATTGCGGGTATGTATTTGCCAAATTTCAAAATGACTTCCACAATTAACTTTCTGCAATTCCGGATTGCAGGTATGCATTTCCCAAATTTCAAAAATGACTTCCACAATTATTCGGTCGCAACATTCTTTCCACAGATGGGTTTCGGTTTGCAAATTGTGGATTGTAGATTACACATATGCTTTTCATAAATTCTCAAAAAAATGACTTCCACGAATAACTTTCCATAATAGTCTTTATTCATATTTAATAAGCTTGCACATTGGCATTACAGAAACTATTATTTACCATTTATCTTTCTCTCTCTTATGATCCAGGCCCTCAAAATCTTCACTTAATAGAAAGTTAGCGTTATATTGTTTCTGACTCTGCTTAGCCAACTGTGTTATTTTGGCTCAATCTTTTTGGACTATTTGTTTCAAAATATTCCTTCAACAAGATATAGCCTGACAGGATGGGGCGGGAATTTTCCTTAACCTATGAATTATGGAGGGCATTTCCTTTTGGGAAGTTTTGATTCATATTTCCATACTTAGTGAATTTCTGAAGTTTCACAAAATTTCCATACTTTTCCAGAATGATGTCATCTTGCAACACCAACTTCATGATAGCATCAGAACACCATCATGTGTATTTATAGCCTCATCACACATGCCACGTCATCATTCATTCCATGTCATCACTTCCTTTCTTATTCCTTTGTCTTACAATGAGTTTTCCCTACCATCATGTCCTCGGTTATTCCTTTGTCATTACTGAAATCCTTTGACATCAATGGAAACTACAATCAACATTCTCTCCCTTTGGCATTGATGGAAGCATCTAAACATTATCACCCTTTCACAACAATGACAAAGGATAACCTGTTATGTTGTGGCTTGTAACAATATTTGGAAGAGAATTTCCAATATTTCTCCTTTTTGACAGATGTCCTTGCCAATATATCTCCTTATTTTAAAGAAATTTAGCTCTTTTCTTCTCTTCCTCTTGTTAACTGGACTTGGTACTAACTATTGTGTTCTGATATTGTTAACATACTCTTTTACTTTCTTGTAAAGAGTTTTTGAAAGAGAATATGGATGATTAGTTCATAGACCCCCCCTTTGAATGTTCCTCCCCTTTGTTAACATTTTCTACATTTTGTGACAGAGTTTACATTCATCATTAGTTTTATTCCGTAAAATTCTCTTCTTCAGGAGTTATTAATGCCATGAAATCAATTTATTATCCATATATCCTTGTTCCTTTAGACATTGACCAAGATTTAACTAGCTTTATTAATACTATATTCGTCTTTCATAGCTTGCACAATAATTGCTTGGTAGGAGGTAACAACAAGATTTTCTACAGGTTCATAATTTCCCCATCAGAGAGTCCTAACAATTGTCTAAATGGTACCCTTCATACTATTCTTGTATTAATACTCACATGTGCTCACCAACAGGATTATCAAATCCTCCAAGTGTGAAATATGAAAGATCATCCCCCAAAAATGCGATCAAATGAATACTTTTAGGATGGACAAAATTTTAATTTATGTCTTCTGACTTCATCTTCTAAGTAATAAGGATCATTTTAATCATCTATTGGATTACAGACTTCATGGTCTTCATGGATCATGCACTTTAATAATTTTATCTTACTTCACTTTTTCATATGGATGGTCTTTGGTAAAGTCTTCTTTTTCAATTTGTCACTTCTACATTTCTTCTTGTCTTTGAGGAAGATAGCGTTTACCAATTATTTATTATGACTCTTATTATTCTTGTTTTCATGGAAAACTCAAAACATTTTTTTCTTCTTACCAAAATGATATTTTTCAAGTACCAATTGCAATTTTCCGATATTAACTCCCCTTGAGTATATAATCCCCTCTAATGCTCATTTCAGGGTTCTCTTCTAGGTCATGAGAGTTTTTTAGAAGAGACATCCACCATCAACACTATATTATTTTTCATCATCTTCATCTCCATTGGTATATTCTTTTACATCTTCATCTTGATTTCCAACATAATGGATGTTGTGAGAATTGAATCACAACAAGATCTAGGAGCCAAAGAAACTTTCTCCATTCTATATTGTTCACAAAATATGGATAAAATAACAGAAATAGTGAAAATTACATACACAAATGATGTCAATAACATATATTATTATGATTGTCCAACAGGTAACTATGTATCGATCATATATATATTACAACAAGGAAACATCGTGACGCCATTGGAACCATACAAGTGTGAGACCATGATTTGACCCCAAAACCACCCTAGGTGGACCAATTAACTTCCTAATCATATGAAACAGTCATGAATGCATGTGTGAACATGGGTGAGGCATGATAGAACAAAAATGGAGGCATGGGAGGCGTGAGTGAGAAAATGGGTGAGTGGGTGTAATGTCCCCAAAATTTGAATATATATATATATATATATATATATATATATATTATTAGGATAGTCAAATACTACCTGAACTGNTATGCAAAATGTGTCATAATTTTCTTACTATGCTGTAATGTCGTAATATCTTCTTACTTCATGCTTCCATATTTCTTGATGTGGTTATTAATGTAATACTATTTGGTCATGATGGTACTTACTATCTTGTTCTATGGTTACGCCTTTATATGTACGTGAGTTATTTCGACTCTTTATGCATTGGTTATAAAGTTCGATTAATGTTTTATGAATGATTATGAATTCAATTGTATTGAAAAATGGGTGGAGTGGCGGGACTTGTTTCCCTTGTCTGCACTTTTTGATCATTTGGGTGAGTTGAGTTCATTCTCCTACATCCTACAATTCCATGTTTTGCAGCATTAGTCTCAATGAAGTATGGGTGAAAGGGTTCTTTTTTATAGTGCCACATGAGGAGTATGGAACTCCTAGATTTACTTTTGATGATGACATGGTTGGAGAACATTTTTATTCATATTTGCAGAAGCATCCTTTGTTACTTTATGATGATGCACATCTACATGGATGAAGCTATGATATGCATTTGAGTCACTTGAAGACTCATTGTTTTTCTTTCTCAACACTTGGTTCATTTGATGTTGGAGGGAATTCATCCAACATTGGGGTGAATAGATTTATGATTGGAGAAATTTTTTGTTTCCAACCATATACTTTCTTATATCCTTATGATTATATCATTCATGGATGTATGGGTGAGACTTATTTGATTCATTTGAAGTCTCCTTTTTTTTTTTGCTCATTATTTGGTTCAGAATTTAGCGGACATTCTTTATTCACTTCTTGGATGAAAGAATACATGGCTGAATATTTTGATGTATATCACATCCTTTTGGAGCAGCATTATATGAAATGGGATCCTCACCTATGTAATTGGAGCATATTTTATTGGTCACTTGAAGCTTGTATGCAGTTGGAAAATGGTGGTCTACTTCCTTGGAGGTATAAGCACTTTCATAATTTTTTGATGAGGCCCGTCCTTGATGTACGTTTTTATTATGTTGTTATGTACTTTGATGATATATATTATGTACTCATGATGTTTGGAAGAATGCATAAAATAAAATTGGATCCCATATTTCTCTTTCCTAATGGCATGGGTTGGAGAGAACTCTTAATTGTTGGGGTGCAATACAAGCAATGAGACCCTGGGATAGTTTTTAGTCCCGTTAATTTCATTTTTTTTGGGAAACAAGAAGTATGGGAGATGGATTCCCCACTTAAAAAAGTAATTTTAATCAGAGTAATGTGGCATTAAGCATGTTGTTTCCTCTCTAAAATCTTCATGGAATCTCAAATACTCAAAGTTTGACAACTTAGGGGAAACTTCAAAGAGTCATACAGAAAGTAGGTTCTTCAATACCCATGTTTGAAATTGCTTGAGAGAAAGAAATATTGGGAAGGGAGGATTTTTCATGTCCCAAATTTTTCATTGGTTCACAATGGCCTAATCACATTTTCCATATTCATGATATTTTGTCAAATTGATGCTAAGGGTCAAATAATTGCCAAGGAGGAGAATTACTAGTTTCCTAGGTTGGGGGTGGAAGCTTTGGGATTTGGAATAAGGGGGAAAATACATGATGTTCAGACATTATAATGGAATAAATATTAATAATGGAGATTACTAAATAAATACAAGATAAAATTGAAGTGGCAATGTAGCATGGAGACACATCGAGACTATGGGGTCCACACAAGCTAGAATGTACGTGCCACATGGCGTCCTCCTCTTACAATTTTGAATCCATGGGAAGCCTAAATGTTATGGGATGAATTAGAAGGATAATACACTTTTCCATATGCATCATATTTCTAATTTGGAAGAAAATTTAACTTACATGGGAGAGGAAGAGTCATTTTGGAGCTAGTGAGACACTTGTACTAGATTCCCTATCTCTATGACAACAATGATGAAGATGCTATGACACCTATGACACAAACCATATATTAAGGTTGAAATATGAAATATATGACATGTCAGGTTGAAATAGAGTATTGAAGAGGGTGATCATGTGAGTTGGGAAAGCTCAATGGGTTCCTACTTAAATTGGGGGAAGATGGAATGCTAGGAAAGGGAGGACACATGGCAAATATTGGGCCCACACCCAGTTCAAATTGGATTGAGTTTGTGGATGGATTGGTAACATTAGAAGGCTAAGTATTTTTATAAAATAGTGGAATCAACCAATATAATGTATTTTTTCATTTGATAAATTGTCATTTGTGAATTGTGAGAGCTAGTGGATGACTAGTTTTCTTGCCTTAGCCAATGTCGAGGGTGAAAGATTCCCATCCAAGTTGGTGTTTGGAGAGGATACTCAGATATTTCATGGAGATTTAATGGATTTTTATTTTTAGGTGTAATATACAGGGAAGGTATTGGTTCCTTCTATTGCATAACTTTATCTCAACCATTTCCAATTTTTATGGCATATTCTTGCTCATGGAGGGTTTGCGCTTTGGGTGAGCTATTGATATCTTTGGGGAAGCTTATAATTACCCATTATTTTATGTTATCATTTAAATTCTGTTTATTTAAATTTCATAATACTCTGAGGTCAAAATACTGAAATATTTCATGTAAAAATGTTAATCAATGAAGAAATAATGCCATTTCCCCACTATCTTGTTGTGAACCAATGTAATGCTGATGGAATTGAATGGATAAGTAAAATACTGATGGTTTATAGATGAATGGAATGATATTTATGTATTTAAAATTTAAAAATACTTTCATGTATAAATAACCAAAATATTTCATGTATAAAATTTAAACAATGAAGTAACAGTGCCCGGTTTCCCCACTACCTTGTTATGAACCAATATAATGTGATATATTCGAATGTATAAGTAAAATAATCATGGTTTATGGATGAATTAAATGATAGTTATGGACTATGTGAGTTTAATATTCAGTACATAAGCATCTGGAGTTATTTTGTTTAGTTTCATAGAATTTGGAGAAGTTTTCCTATCATTCCCCCCAAGGTTGAAACTAGTCTTTTTGCACCTGATTTAAGGGAGCTATAATAGAAATTAAAATTTGAATGGTGATGCATATGAGTTCATATTTATGTCCTTTACATTTCCATACTCCAATTAATAAATTTGAATTGGCTTGACTGCATTTGGAAAGCCATTTTCAGTATTCATTGTGGGGGGATTAGAACCCCAAATTACTAGTCAAAACTCCTACCTCGACCAGAATATTAAACAAGTTTTAAGAATAATTTAGAGGGTCATAAATATTCCATAAACATAAAATTTAAACCTTAATATCATTCATATACTTTCTGTGAATATTTGGGAGCATTTGGACAAATTTGGAGACCGAGACATCAAAACTAGTCAAAGGTTGAAATTGGGAAAAAAGTGAAAAATTGGTCATTGTAATAAAATTATTAAAAAGGGACATTACAGTGGTATCATAGCATGATCTTGGCTCCTTATTTGGCCTGATATTTTTTAGGACAATATTTCAGGGACCACCATTATATATTGAAACCCAAAAGTTCTTTTGTTGAAGAGGAAACTATGACTAGGGATGAAAAGGGAAACTCATATGATGGTGAGGAGCATATAAAAATCATGGAACCTATATTTGAAGATATGGACAAGGATATTATGAAAGGATTATAATTTTTTTCTATCCAAGTTTGGATAAAATATATTGATCTTAAGAAATCCAAGGGGAAAAATGCATTAGCTTGCTTGAAGGAGCAAAAGGAGGAGACCTATGAACTACCTAGTTCTGAAATAGGTGAAGTAGAAGTAGTACATGAAAAGGATATAAATTCACTCCCAAGAGACTCTGAAAAATATGAAGAGACATCACATGAGTATGAAGGAGTTTCTATTAAAAATACTGAAGATCATTTTGAGACACATTCTACCTTGGAAATGAAACAAAGAGCATCTACTGATGGATGCTTGAACTATGAAGGAGTACCTACTGAGTCTATGTTGGTGACATAGAGATCATATTTCAAAATGTTTATGCAAGAAAAATTTCTAGTAAACATGAAAATGAAGACCTTGTAGCAATTGAAGAAGAAAAAAAGATCAACTTTCCCATCACCACTTGAGCTTCATGAAGTTGATCCAAGCAAGAAGGAAGAAGATGAGGAGGTTCATTTGCAAGAGCCTCATTTTCTTTAAGAGTCCGTAAGTACAGATGAAAATAAAATCCAAGAGACCCTTAGAATACTACATGACACTAAATAATTAGTGTCAAATTCTTGTTGGAAAATTTCTTCATTGGAGGATCCATCCTTCCTTGAAGACATGAAAAAGATTCAAAGAGGAATGTGCAACATTGAAGGTAATTTCATGTCTTTGCTTTTTGATAGAAAAAAATTGGTTGAACTTAATGAATGTTACTTGAATAATAATGAGTATATTCATCATCTCCAAATTAAAAATGAGAAAGTTCTAGAGAGGATGCAAGATATTTGTTCTTCCTCCCATGTTTTAGATTGTCATATGGTAGATTGCTTGGAGGATTCTCATGACATGGTAGATCATGAGAAATATAGAAATTTGAATGTGCTTGATGTGTTTGAATATGAAATTGAAGAGATCCAAACAATTTATGTGGTGGAAGAGGAACTTGAATTGTCTCTTGATGAAGGTTATGCATTTTTTAAAGAAGAGCATGATTCCTCTACATTGGAACCAATCTATGACAAAGGTTTCACACTTTTGAAGGAGCTACATGATACTACCCACATGGATCCTTCTCATTATGAAAATTATGCACTTTTTGATCATTTGGGTGAGTTATTTCATTCTCCTACATCCTACAATTCCATGTTTTGAAGCATTAGTATCAATGAAGTACGTGTGAACGGGTTCTTTTTTATAGTGCCGCATGAGGAGTATGGAGCTCCTAGATTTACTTTTGATCATGACATTGTTGGAGCACATTATTATTCAAATTTTCAGCAACATCATTTGTTGCTTTATGATGATGCACATATAAATGGATGCACCTATTCAGTATGCATTTGAGTCACTTGAAGACTCATGGTTTTTCTTGCTCAACACTTGGTTCATTTGATGTTGGAGGGACTTCATCGAACAACGGGGTGAATAGATTTATGATTGGAGAAATTTTTTGTTTCCAACCACATAATTTGTTATATCCTTATGATTCTATCATTCATGGATGTATGGGTGAGACTTCTTTGAGTCATTTGAAGTCTCTTTATTTTTTTTGCTCATTACTTGGTACAGATTTTAGTGGATATTCTTCATTGACTTCTTTGATGAAAGAATACATGGCTGAATATTTTGATGAATATCACATCCTTTTGGAGCATCATTATAGGATATGGGATCCTCACCTATGTCATTGTATAATATTTGATTGGTCACTTAAATCTTGTATGCACTTGTCAAATGGTGGTCTACTTACTTGGAGGTATAAGCACTTTCATGATTTTTTGATGAGGCCCCTCCTTGATGTACATTTTTATTATGTTGTTATGTACTTTGATGAGATATATTATGTAATCATGGTGTTTGGAAGAATGCATACAAGAAAATGGGATTCCATAATTTTCTTTCCTAATGGCATGGGTTGGAGAGCACCCTTAATTCTTGGGGTGAAATACAAGCAATGGGACTCTGGGCTAGTTTTTAGTCCCATTGATTTCATTTTTTTTGGGAAACAAGAAGTATGGGAGATGGATTCCCCACTTAATAAAGTAATTTTAATTAGAGTAGTGCAGCAGAAAGAATGGTAGTTCCTCTCTAAAATATTCATGGAATCTAAAAGACTCAAAGTTTGGAAACTCAGTGGCAACTTCAAAAAATCATACATAAAGTAGGTTCTTCAACACCCATGTTTAAAATTTATTGAGCACAAGCAATATTGGGAAGGAAATTTTTTCATGTCCCAAATTTTTCATTGGGTCACAATGTCCTAATCACATTTTCCATATTCATCAGATTTTGTCAAATTGGTGCTAAAGGTCAAATAATTGCCAAGGAGGAAAAATACTAGTTTCTTAGGTTGGGGGTGGAAGCTTTGAGATTTGGAATAAGGGGGACAATAAATTATGTTCAGACATTAGAATGGAATAAATATTTAATAATGGATCTTATTAAATAAATATAAGATAAAATTGAAGTGGCAGTGGACCATGGAGACACATGGAGACTATGGGTCGCACACACGCTAGAATTTATGTGCCACATGGCATCCTCCTCTTGCAATTTTGAATCCATGGGAAGCATAAATGTTCTTAGATGAGTTATACATCTAATAAACTTGTACATATTCATAATAGGCCAAATTTGGAAGGAAATTTAACTTACACGGGAGAGGAAGAGTCATTTTTGAGCTAGTGAGACACTTTGACTAGATTCCCTAGCTCTATGATAACAATGATGAAGCTTCTATGACACCTATGAGTTGGGGAAGCTAAATGGGTTCCTACTCAAATTGGGGGAAGATGGAAGGCTAGGAAACGGAGGACACATGGAAAATCTTGGGCCCACACCCAAATTCGAATTGGGTTTAGTTTGTGGATGGATTGGTAACCTTAAAAATCTAAATATGTTAATAAAATATAGGAATCAACCAAGAGAATGACTTTTTTTCATTTGATAATTTGTCATTTGTGTATTTTGAGAGCTATTGAATGACTAGTTTTCTTGCCTTAGCCAATTTCGAGGGTGAAATATTCCCATCCAAGTTGGTGTTTAGAGAGGCCAATCAGGTATTTCATGGAGCTTTAATGGATTTTTATTTGCAGGTGTAATATATATGTATTTCCTTTTATTGCAGCACTTTCTCTCAACCATTTCAAGTTTTTATAGCATATTCTTGCTCATGGAGGGATTGCGCTTTGGGTGAGCTATTGATGTCTTTGGAGAAGCTTCTAATGCCCCATAATTTTATGTTATTATGTAAATTCAATGTTTTTCAAGTTCAGAATACTCTCAGGTCTAAATACTGAATTATTTCATGTCAAAATGTTAATCAATGAAGAAATAGTTCCATTTCCCCACTATCTTGTTGTGAACAAATGTAATGTTGATGGAATCGAATGTATAAGTAAAATAATAATGGTTTATAGATGAATGGACTGTTATTTATGCATTTAAAAGTTTAAAATACTCTCAGGTCGAAATACCCAAAATATTTCATGTATAAATGTTAAATAATGAAGAAACAATGTCATTTCCCCACAACCTTGTTGCGAACCAATATAATGTTGATAGATTCGAATGGATAAGTAAAATAATCATGGTTTATGGATGCGTGGACTGTTATTGATGGATTATATGAGTTTAATATTCAGTACATAATAATTTGGTGTTTTTTTGTTGAGTTTCATAGCATTTGGAGAAGTTTTCATATCATTCCCCCCAAGGTTGAAACTAGTCTTTTTGCATATGATTTAAGGAAGCTATAGCATAAATTAAAAGTTGAATGGTAATGCATATGAGTTCATATTTATGTCCTTTACATGTACCCTTATTCCATTAAATATTTTAATTGGCTTGAGTGCATTTGGGAATCCATTTTTAGTATTCATTGTGGGGGAATTAGAACCCCAAATTACTGGTCAAAAATCCTACCTCGACCAGAATCTTAAAAAAGTTTGCAGAATCCTTGAGAGGGTCATAAATCTTCCTTGAACATCACATTTAAAACTTAATATCAGTCATATAATTTCTATGAATATTTGGGATCATTTGGACCAATTTGGAGACCTAGACATCAAAACTAGTCAAAGTTCAAAATTGGGAAAAAAGTGAAAAATTGGTCATTGTAATAAAATTATTAAAATATGACATTACAGTCAGTTCTTTTCAGAGTTGTTCTCACTAAACACACTTAATTTTAGTAAATCCTAGCTCTATTAAGAACCCAAGATCAACTCTAATAATTGGGAGTTACACTTAGTGCAATTCCAGAGATTCATGCCAAACACTAATGCTAGGATGTACTTGTATAATACACCTAGAGATACAATGGAAAAAGATCCGATGATCCAAAGATTATGATCAAAATCAATTTGGAATGCTCCAGGGATTATTCCCAACACTTCCAATATTATATACTCATGTGTTCCAGGGCTTATGCTCAATACAAATTCTCATAACTCATCTACTCCAGAGCTTATGGTCAACACACAATCTCATAACCCATGTTCTCCAGAGCTTACGCTTAACACAAAATATCATCACTCATGTGCTTTAGGGCTTATAACTAACACATTTAGAACTAACTCATGCATTCAGTCATCTGCACATTTCATCACAATAATCATCTCAGTATATGTATTGAGGCTAATCACATAATAATACACTAAGTACATTGTACCAAGACAATGGTCTGTGTCCATCAGGGTCCACACCCACCATGTACAATCATATACAAAATAATACAACATATGCATTGGATTATTCCCAATATATATAACTAATAAACATGACTCATGTGCGGTGGGGCATACACCCAATATACAAACATAAACATCAAAGTAAGTCATATGCAATGGGATCCATTCCCATTATAATTAAGGTCAAAATTCAGGATATTACATCCCTCCTCACTTAGAAAAACACTATCCCAGTGTTCTAGGGACTAGAAATGAAGTCATAAGATAAGGCACGGTAATCCTCTCTCATGGTGGCTTCATTTTCCCAAGTGGCCTCATCGTCTCCAAAGTGCTTCCATTGAAATTTCAGCTAGACTATGGTTTTCTTCCTGAGTTGTACTTCTATTTTGTCCAAAATATGAAGGGGTTCGGGTACAAACTCCCCTTCAGGTTCCACCTGTAGCAAGGACAAATCAATAACACGTTTAGTATCATATACATATTTCTTCATAAAAGATGTGTAGAAAACATTATGAACCTTTATATGAGCAGGTAAAGCTAATTCATATGCCAGTGTCCCTCTCTTGGCCATTATCTCAAAGGGTATGCAAAATCTTGGTGCCAACTTTCCACATCTTCCAAATCTTAATGAGCATCTCTTTTCTTTTACTTTTAAGTAAACATGTTTGTCGATATTGTAAAATTTATATTTTCTTTTCTCATCCACATAATGTTTCTAGCAGTCTTGTGCTTCTTTGAGGTTCTCTTGTACTTTGGTGACTAAATTTTCTAGGTCCTTTAGTAAGAATGGACCTAACATGAAGCGGTCCATCGGGCTATCCCAGGTAACTGGTGTTCTACACTTCCAAACATAGAGTACCTCAAAGGGACTCATCTTGGTGAAGGTCTAGTATCCATTGTTATATGCAAACTCTGTCAGGTGCTGATATTCCTCCCACTTGGTGGGATTGTTCATAACATACATTCTAACCATGTTTTCCAAAATCTAGTTTACCCGTTCCTTCTTCTTGTAGGTCTGTAGGTGATAGGAAGTACTAAAATTCAACTGCGTCTAAAGCATAAATATCTCCAAAACTTATCGGTAAGCTTCATATCTCGATCCAATATGATTTCCTTGGGTATCCCATGCAATCGAAATGTCTCTTTTAAGAATATGTCGGCAATGTGAAATTCCTTGTAATTTGACTTAACTAGGATAAAGTGTTCCGCTTTAGATAACTTTTCAACCACTACAAAGATGGAATCATTGTTTTTCTTTATTTGTGGTAGACCCATAATAAAATCCATACTAATAACCTCCCACTTCCATTTTGGAATGGGTAACGGTTGTAGTAATCTCGAAGGATGCTGGTGTTCAGCTTTGAATAGCTAACATTCTTGACATTTTGCAATGAATAACACTATGTCAACCTTTAACTTAGGCCAAAAAAAATGTTTCTTAAATTCCGATGTCATCTTTTGATATCTCAGATGCCTTGAGTAGTGATTTTGATGGAACTCTCTTAGGATGTTGGACTTGATGTCCCCTCCTTCTGGAACATACAATCTCTATTTGGACCACAATAGTCCAGTCAAGTCTACCTTATACTCTTTTTGTTGTTGAAGCAACCTGTCCTCTTGTATCATTTTGAGGAGTTCAACATAGAAACGGTCAAATATGTTTGTCATTTTGATCCTATTGTGAAAATATTAATCATTTTGGATTAAGTTTACCTCATATAACATATGATCTCATCAGCTTAAAGCATCGACGTCTTATTTTCCTTCCCCTTTATATGGTTAAATTCGAAGTGGTACTCGCTAAGGAATGCCAACCATCTAGCCTGCCTAGCATTTAGATCAGGATGATCGAACAAATACTTTAGACTCATGTTGTCTTTCTTCAGAAGAAATGTCTTCCCCATAAGGTAGTGCCTCCATATCTTCAAGGTGTGGATAATGGCTAATAGCTCAAGATCGTGGGTGGGATAGTTTTGTTTGTAAACCTTTAAATTCCATGAATCATAACATATCACGCAATCATTTTGCATGAGGAATCCTCTGAGTCCTTCCTTGCTCGCATCTGTGCAAACAACGAAATCCCCATCGGGATCCACAATTTGTAGTATCGGTGCAGTAGTCAAAACCTGCTTAAGCTTCTGAAAACATTCTTCACACTTGGTTGTCCACAAAAACTTGGTTTCCTTCTTTTGTAAGGCGATCATGTGACATGCAATCCTCAAAAAAAATTCAATGAACATTCAATAGTAATCTGCTAATCCCAAAAATGAGCTAATGTCCATGACAAAGGTAGGGGTAGGACAATTTTCTATGGATTTAATATTTTATGGGTCGATTCCTATCTCGTTCTCAGAAGTGATGTGACCTAGGTATTGTATCTACGGTTTGTAAAAATCACATTTTCTAAACTTAGCGTAAAGTGGGTGTTCCTGTAACACCTGTAGTACTATGCATAGATTCTCCTCATGTATTTCTTTACTCTTTGAGTAAACTAGTATGTCATCTATAAATACCAATAAAAACTTATCTAGGTGTTTACTAAAGATATTGTTCATCATGCACATAAAAAATTTCGGTGCATTGGTTATCCCAAAATGCATTACTAAAAAATCATAATGGCCACATTGAGTTCGAAAGGTCTTTTTATGTATATCTTCACTGTGGATCCATACCTAATGGTATCCACACCACATTTCAATATTTGAAAATATATTTTCTCCTCCGACTTGATCGAACAAGTCATCGATCCTAGGGAGTGGGTAACACTCCATGATGGTCATATTGTTAAGTTAGTGGTAATTGATGCACATTCGTATCGTATGGTCCTTCTTCTTCGCAAAAAGTATAGGTGCTCCCCAAGGGGACACACTTAGTTGGATATAACCCTTTTCAGTCAACTCCTGTAACTGTAACTTGAGCTTCAACAATTCTGGTGCGCTCATGCAGTATGGGAATTTCGAAGACGAATTCTGTATATGGGGTGTATCCATTAAAAGAGGGAGCTCAAGAGCATATTCAGATGCAGATTGTGTTTACCAAGTGGACCTAGCAGGATCACCCCTGGGATCATTTCTATAGAAAAATCAAAGTCTCATTTTTGTGGTAATCCTAGTATTTCTTCTAGAAATACATCCTTGAAGTCCATGAGAACATGAAATTCCTCAATTTTCTATTCTCTCTCAGCTTCTACATCTTGGATATTTACTGGAAACAGTTTTCAGCCCTTCCTTATACACTTCTTCGCTTTTAAGGAAGATATATTCCTAACGAAAACCTTCTTGGGTATGCCTTCGTTAGAGGAAATTTGGGGTCTAAAACGGGCCTTATAAGAAAACGTGCCAAAATAAGTTTTTGTGAGTTGGAATTCAAGAACCAATAGAATTTCAATAAAATAAGTCAACCATAATGGTTGAATTGACATATTTGTCATTAAAAAAACCTACTTTTTTTGTTCGTATTTTCGACATATCTCATTGTGTTTTTACTCAAATGTTGATTGGGAGAGCTCGTTGGATGTAGAATTTGATTCCACATCCAACGATTACCCACGTTGCATACTTTTGATGGACCTTGCTACCCCAAAAACAAGAAATACCTGAAAAAATGTGATGATGACATCATCATCACATTTTTTCAGGTATTTCTTGTTTTTGGGGTAGCGGGGTCCATCAAAAGTATGCAGCGTGGGTACTCGTTGGATGAGGAATCAAATTCCGCATCCAACGAGCTCTCCCGATCTAAATTTGAGTAAAAACACAGGGAGATATGTCGAAAATACGAACACAAAAAGTAGTTTTTTTCTTTCTTCCTCCAAAATTAATCAATATTATTTTATTATTTTAACTATTATTTTATTATTTTCCTTAGGAGGCCCATTTTAGACCCCAAAATTCCTCTAATGGAATCTTTGTCTGATTCCCTTGGATATCCGTGCACAATATTGAACTGTTCATATAATAAAGCATGACATGGAGTTGTTCCAACCAGTCCATGCCGACAAGTACATTGTAATATCCTAAGGGTAAGATATTCAAATCTATATTCGCTGGAAAAGTATTCAATTTTACCTCACAGTCTCTCACTAGTTATGAAACCTTTCCTTTTGTACGAGTGGATAATTGTACCAGC
This sequence comes from Pseudotsuga menziesii, assembly GCA_001517045.1. Taxonomy (NCBI): domain Eukaryota; kingdom Viridiplantae; phylum Streptophyta; class Pinopsida; order Pinales; family Pinaceae; genus Pseudotsuga; species Pseudotsuga menziesii. The sequence goes on from LPNX010058144.1 coordinate 1,171,393, forward strand.
CATGGTTTCCCATGTTTTACTTCCTTTAGTTTACACATTTCAATGATATTGGGTGATACATATATTAAACAAGCACTAATATCAAACAAAATTGAAATAGAAGTGTTTTAAACCTTACCTTCTATTTCGACCATAGTGCTATGATGGTCTTCTTATTGGCCATCAAGTGCTGCATAGAGCCTCGGTGTGCTATCCATGTCCTTTGCCATTGGTTCTTCCTGTATATTGTGTAAGACTCCACCAATATTGTTTAGACAATATCTGGCATAATGTAATGACCCCTGGGGATATCAATGGATCTGAGGAACATAAGTGAAGGATATTTCAAGTTTAATCTATACAACTAGTTAATAGACACAGCCATGAATTCAATCAAACCGATCGTTCCAAGTTTCAAGGCACACAAATGTGAAGGTACATATTTGTAAAATATCATTCTACAATACAAGTAAAGCACCAATAATAGAGCATATGGCTGTACATTCATATTTTAACAAAAACAGAGATTCGAGTCCAAAAACTATTTGTCAATTTCACTGCAATGTACATAGTTTTCAATTGAACTTTCTAAATGCTAAATAAAGAGAGATATATGACTATTGTATCTCATGGAAATTATATCAGGGATCAATTATATTCATATGTCTATAGCTTTCCACCCATATACATTCCATTAAAGAATCCACAAAATAACTTAATTTTACTCATCCGAATTGACTAGTAATTCTAGGAATCACTAGAATATTTAAATCCCCAGCTCATAGAATAATTCAAATGCAATTAAAAATATAGATAACATGTTATATAATTCATAACATAGGTATATCTCATTCTCTTTTTCAAACACTTCATATGCAAAGTCACAAATCTACTCAAAAAAATTCCTTTGAAGGAGCTAGAAATTGGAAATTGATCTAGAATTTTGGTAAACATTTCCCCAACACTACCAAGAATATTTATACTCACATTATCTGACACATTTAAATATTATTTATCATATATAAAGATAAAATTAACACTCATACATTTTTACAAACACTTCATGTGATAATTCTCCAAACTATGCCAAACAGTATGATCGAAGAACTAGTTTTCGAATAAAAGGTAGCAACATCAAAGAAAAGTGTCTTAAACCATTCCGAGGATACTGCATCATCAAAATACACAGTATATAATGAAAATGGGAATAAATATCAGTTTTGTAGTAGAAGTACCAAATAATTATTTTCTGAAACAATTTGCGCACAAAATCCCAAAAAATAGTTTCCAATTTACTTGGATAAATAGATTGAATTTCATGAGAAATTTATTCCAAAAATAACTCATACGTTTCATCAAACATTTCATGTGCATCCATAAATAAATCATATCAGTTCCAAGTAAATTAAATCAACATGAGATAAATCACTTATCTTATCAATGCGCGACTAGCATCATCTGGACCACATTCCACCCATCCTTTGGCACTACCAAGCCAGATCTCACTTTGACAAAACACCCCCAATTTGAGGCCACAAATCCAAAATAGAGGTGCACTGAAGAATAACTCAAGTATCATCTTGAGAATCCAAAACTCTATTCCTTAGCACATACTTCCTCTTCCACCCCACTACCAGGTGCAATGGTAATCCATACTCCCCAGGCCATCGATATATCGCCATTCACCATAAGGATTTATGTGCAGGTCAAGGTCAAAGCCAAGTAGTGGAAACAAAGTAACATCAAAGGTATGGACAACCATAATCAACAACCATCTAAAGTAACCATGAAAAACAACACCCAAACCAAGGATATGAAACATGTATTTATAGACCAATGAAGGTAATTCTAACTGAATGGGTCAAAATCAAACCATGGTAAGCCAAGTTGAGTCAATTCAAGGGGCGTAATTCAACCAAAAGAGATTAACTCTAATCCAACCCAAGAAACTCGAATTTCAAGGAGAATGACTCCAAGCCACTCCACCCAACTCAAAATTAGTGAGGTAAGGTTTCACACAAGCCAAGGCATCTTCCCAAAATAGAAAACGGGGGTTACATAAGGATTTACACAAGAGTTACACAAGGATTTACACAAATATTTACACAAGGAGTTACAAAACCACCAAAGGGGCTCAATCAATAAGTGGCACCTACCCAAACACTAAGGAGGCCCACTAAATCATGAATTAGGCTCAATAATACCAACATAGGCTCAATTAATCAAAAGTTGGGTCATTTGTACAATGCTTGGGTGATCATAAATTAATAAATCCACTAAGGAACAAATACGGACCAAGATCAAGCAAATAAGTTCTAAAGTGATAGGAATGTCCCCATTCCCCCTCACATTGTGGATCTAGGTCTCCCATACTCTTTTAGTGGTCCTTGATGTGCCAGTTGTTTTCATTAATTAATTATTTACAAAATAACAATAATGTCTCTAGGTCCATAAAGACCCTTTTTCCCGCACCTTGTGCCACAATAATAAACAATTATAACTTACATATGTATGGGGATTAACAGATAGGGTATTACATCCCCTCACCCTTAAACCATGCATCGTCCTCGATGCATAATACATACATTCCTTTACAACTTTCAAAGGGATCACTACCTTTAGTTTTCAAGTAGTATTTCTTGGAACTCCTCTTCCGAGAAACCACAATATTTCCAATCACTACTTTCATGTATGTCTCAACTTCCTGTGGGATATGACTCCCTTCACTTAAGTTGTTCCTCAAGATATCGCTATCCCATTTTCTGGCTTCATGTACGAGAACCAAGACTAGTAGAAAGGGTCAATATTTAATCCCCATTACAGGGTCTTCAAATATCAACAAAGATACATTCACCTAAAAATCATATTTCAATCGACCATATGATTAACATCTGGTATAAAAATGTATGATACGTGATATAAGAGTATTATTTAACTACTAAACCATGAACATAAAGATAACATAAATCAATCACCATGAAACCTATACAAAATACAACAACATGAATAGTACATGGGACAATACTTATCTCAAATTTGGGCAACTAGATTCAATGGGACGATGTTCCTCCCATAAGAAGAGCGCAATCAGTTTAGAAAATTTCAGAACTACCTCTTTTGAGAACCTCAATGCTTCCAACTACTACTTTTCAGTCCATCTCCACTATATATGGGGTCACCGTCCCATTTCATGGATTTTTGTGCGAGAACATGGACTAGTAGAGTGATATGGCGTAAGTAAAGGGGTGACAATACACCAGACTACCTCTCTGGAAATGGATAATAGAATTCTCTCTCAGGGAATCCAGGAACTCAGTCTCAACAGCTAAACCATATTCTTCAACAAAAATACTTGAAATAGAGATGCTTCATTAAGAATGATGCTTTTTCACATTCCCAATAGACACATGGTTAGCAGTAAACATATATACTGTTCAATAAGATTCTTAAAATACATCTTTCAAAAATATTTTTTTTTATTAATTACATGAAATACTTCAGTATATGGAAGGTACTCAAGATTAGATACTTCTTCAACAAATACTTGGAATGGATCTAATTGAATATTATTCTAATCAATTTCAATAATATGAAATGCATCTAATATACATGAAATGTGTTCAAATAATTCGATTACGTGATATGCATTACCAAGATGTTTTTGCATGATTTATCAATCAAATAATTTTCCTACAAGGATGCATGAATTGTCACCAAGATATTTTTCCAACAAGATGCATGAACTATCACTATGATATTTTACAAATATGCATTTCAACAAAGGTATTTGATATACTACAATGATACCCTAGCAAGATACTTTCAACAAAGATCACTAGGATAAATATTTTCAAGGATCACCTAAATATTTTTTCATTTTAATGTAACAAGAAAAGCGAACTTATATGCAACACTTCTAATATAACAACGAACCAAAAAGTGCCATAACAACATATTACTTATCATCTCAACACAAAGCATAATTATTCTTAGAGATGATTCAAAAATACATTTTTCATCAACTAACATCAATCATACAACAACCCTCGTGCATACACCATCCAGAAATACATCGACCATCAATTCATAATATCTGAACCTATATCAATCATGTAATATCAACCAAGGACAACCATACATGCATCAACTAACAATACGAGCATCAATCATAGTACATCAATCAAAGCACATCAAACAAAATACAACAACCATCATATATCAATTAGAATACATTAATCAGAATACATCAATTAGAATACACAATCATATAACATTGACTAGGATTCATCAAGAAAATCACAATTATCATAATACACCAATCAGAATACATCAACCAACATACATCAATTGGAATAGATTAATCAAAATACACAATCAGAATACATCATCCAAAAGACATCAACCAAGATGCATCAATCATACACGTAACAACCATAACAATCAAGGACAACCAATAATAGGAATGCATACAATGTCGACAATGTCATACAGGTATAAACCATTAATCAACCAATGTAAATCAATATCATCCAATAGAAACCAATAATATTAAACAACATACATCAATGATAGAAATCATACATAGTAGTTACTATTGATCATAACATTAGATAGAATCATTAGAACATGAGGATATATATAAATATACATTACATTACTAATTATTTTCACGTAGCACACTACTTATCAATCGAAGTAAGTACATAGTCACCTCAAGCAACAAAACATCCTACCACCAAAATCTTCTATTATTATACAATAAAACAATTACTAGCTATACAACACACTATCATAGACTCATACAATATGCCATACTTACTACTACTATGTATTATATACATACACTTGTTTTTGTTTACATATATATTGTAATTCTTCAATCATATATCATATTATTATTAATCATATACACAACGTATTAGTCATATAACCTATATATTCCATATTTAATATACTCGTAGAATTATTATGTTATACCATAGTATCAATAAAATTATAGCAATAATTGCATAACCCAATACAATCTTATTAGATACATATCATAACATATATATACTAACATAACACTCTTGATCACACTATACTTCCTAATATTTCCAAACTCAGAAGTACTTCCAAGCACTTTCAAATATTCCCAAACACTTCCAAATACTTCCAAACACCTCCAAATGCTCAAACACTTCCAAACACCTCCAAATTTTATAGTTACGTCATTACATGAGCTCACCTCTATACATATAGTATATTCATGATATTACATACATGTAATACAAATAACGATTACATATAATAAAATACATATTATATTATATACAAACATACAAGCATTCATATCCAATACTGCATTTATTCGTATATATAATTTCAACAACTATACACATCACCCATATCATATTATACATATTTATGTTGATGTCATATATATAATATTATCTTAGACTACAATACTACTTACTTATACACAAAATGAAATAAATAATATTAAGAGAAGACAAGTGCCTCATTTCCTCCAAAAATAGAGTAGGAGTTACGTCTCCATAAGTAAAATAAATAAAATAATTAAAATAAAAGAGAATATGAACCATTAGAGAGAAGTGTGTCATTCTCCAAAATATATAAGGAGTTACATTTCCATAAACAAAATAAATAAAAATAAAAGAGAATATGAACCATTAGGGGACAAGTAAATCATTTTCTCCACTCAATAAATAAATTAGTAAGATAGATAGTATAATAATAATGTTACCACTAAAGCCAAAATAAATTAATTAAATGATAGAATACAAAATTATCCCATAGCTATGGTTACCTCCAAGTGCCAATTCCAGCACTAACTAATTGGACAAGTTAGAATAGTAATAATTAATTAATAATATAAAAACATACTACATGCATAAAATAAAAAGAGAATGAGAAACACAATTTAGACTAGTGTCTCATTCCTAAAAATACCCAAGAAGTTACTCATCCATGTAACCACCACCATCCAAGTGACATAAATACGACTTAAAAAGCATACCATCCATAGAGAATACAAAATCAATATAGGGTATAAGTTCCACTTAATAAATCATATTAATATTTAATAATAATAGAACTTAATCATCTTCATAACTTAGCATTAAACTAATACTAGGACATATACTATTATAATTACAATTATTTACTTATCAATTCATAATCACAATGTACCAGTAAATAAGTCATATTACAAGAAGCATTTCGATATTAACAATTGAATGAGCAATAATAGAGGAAAATGCACAAGCATCAACCAATCAAGTCAAAGTCAAATATTAGATATGCATTACATAGTAATTACCAATCAATCTACTGAACAACCAACATTCAATATTAGTCTGTTCTAAGGAATACAAAGAACTAATCTTTGTAGTGAGTTTTCTTATTCTTGTATTAACATAACGGAGGTTAAATTATTCTTACTAAGCTAATTTGTAAACTCCCAATGCACATATACATAAGACAATAACTCTGTAGAAGGCCCAACAACCGTAGTGTTGGAACCTAGGCTCTGATACCACTTGTAATGTCCCCTGGGAATATCAATGGGTCTGAGGGACATATCATTAGCTCTATAATGCTAATTAGATAGTTTTAGCACAATGGATTAGTTAAAAATATATTAAAATTCATTTTCAATATTGTTTCATGACAAAATCCTTTTAATTACAAATAAATTAAAATAAATTCAATAATTATTCAAATGTCTTGTTCAAGGGCTGGAAAGGATTACTAAGAGCTTCTAGCAACATCACATATCCATTCCAATCCAATTCAGACATAAATTCCACATCTAAATTCCATTTACTCTTAATCATGATTAATTAGTAATTAGTGTTCCAATTATGATACTTAATGACAATTAGCGCATAATTGATGGTACTTATTATAATTTCATTTATTTATCACTTAATCACTCTTTATCAATACCAATGGCTAATTAACACCTAAGAACATGTAAATCCAGGATAATTACCATTTTTCAATTAATTAAACATAGTAATTATGAAAATGATTCCATGAGAACTAGTTAACTAGTTGTTCAATACTAACAACTAGTCTTGCAAAAATTCGACACACAACCATGCCGATGAACCAAAAAGTGAACCTATAGCCATTATACACATATTTAAGCATGCATGTACAAGAAAATAAAGTACTTTTGCAGATATGATCCGAGTACATAAATGAACGATATTTCAAGTTCAATCAATACAACTAATTAATAAACACTGCCATGAATTCAATTAAACCAATCGTTCCGAGTTTCAAGGCACACAAAAGTGAAGGTACATATATGGAAAATAGCATTCTATAGTACAAGTAAAGCACCAATAATAGAGCATATGGTTGTACATTCATATTTTACCAAAAGTAGAGATTCGAATCCAAAAACTATTTGTCAATTTCACTGCAACGTACATAGTTTTCATTTGAACTTTCCAAATTCCAAATAAATAAATATATATGACTATTATATCTCATGGAAAGTATATTAGGGATCACTTAAACAATCCACAAAATAAGTTAATTCTACTCATCTGAATTGACTAGTAATTCTAGGAATCAGTAGAATATTTAAATCCACAACTCATAGAATAATTCAAATGCAATTACGAATATAAATAACATGTTTTATCAGTCATAACAGAGGTATATCTCATTCTAACATTTTGTCAAACACTTCATATGCAAAGTCACAAATCTACTTGTTGCCTCCTTTCAGACACCTCAGGGGGACGTGGCAGAAATATTCAAGCCACTCGGTGTGTCTTTGGGGGCAAGTCTTGAGTCAAGGCTGCCACATTGTTCTTGAATCCTTCGGTTAGGCTCAACTGCTAACGAAGCCAAGGGGGATAGACCCTATTAAGTTACTAAGGCTGATTACTTTAGTATGATGGTATTAAATTGAATAATTTGCTTAGGAGTTTGAAATTTACAATTGAGAACCACAGATAACAAGATGAAAAATAAGCACTAGTAATTAGAATGCTGACACACAATATATATATCGAAAGAAGTAAACAAATAACCAGTGCCTTAAAATGGAGTCACAAAATGATTAAATGTGCTTGCATGTGCTTGGAGTGGATGTTTTGTAATTGTCTCTTGGTATGTTTTAAGTTAATATAAAAAATGAGTCAATTAAAATAGGTGAAGGAGGACTCGAGATATACTGGAGGGGTACTTGGAGTATGTCCAAAAATAAAACCTTCACAGCTACCTGCAAGGTGTTTGTGTGCTGGATGGAGTCTCAGATACTGTGCTCATAATACACCTGTTATGCTATAATAGATATCGGTGCCTCGAGGTCACTTTCCAGTTGTTCCCACTCCTTTGGGTATTTTTCCACCGCTTACGGTTTGTTCGAGGCATTGGATTTTTTCTTGATGGTGGTTAATTGGGGAAAATGAAACCTAATTAATCTAGTCACTCACATTGATTTTGATGCAGCTTGACTGATCAAATGAACCGCATAAAAAAATCAAATCATACACACCGGATTCTTTGTAATTTTTAGTAAATTTTAGTCGATGTGTTTTTATTAGAAAGAAAACCCTTGAGGAACCTCTATCAGTCCAAGTGGACCTCAATAGGGGAATCAAGGAGGGGGTTTATTTTAATTTATTTATTGCAAAAATTAATAGGGAATAATGAAGCATAAAAAATAAAACAAAGCACGGGTTCTTTTATTATATCTACCTCTATCCTCTTTCACCTTTCGGTTCAATCGGGATTCGTGGGGTAAGTATTAAATTTAATTTGAATTTATAATATGGAATATATGATGAAAGTAATAAAATTACACTATTTTTCATAAATAAAACTAATCTAGAGAAAAAAAAGGAAAAATGCAAAAAAAGAAAAAAGGACGCGAATCCCCCCAGGGGGGGATGGGGAATGGGATCGAAAGAGCCTTTTCAAAATTAGTTTTTATTACTAGTGGTTACAATATAATAAAAATGATATAATTCCTATTGTTTCTTATACAGAATGAATACAAGAGCTTACAAAGTGCAAAAATTAAAGATTTCGGAAAAAGGGGAGACCCCTCGGGGGATTCGGATGGCCCAAAAGTCACTTTTGGGAAGAACCTCCTCTTATTTTCTGTTATAACTGATAAAAAATAGAAATATTATTAAACTTAAATATTCCCAAAATCACTTTGAAAGTGCCTCTGGGTCAACCTACTTTTAACCGAAAACAGCTAAGTTAAATCTCGTTAAAAAAGGTGAAAAAAGGAACCAAGGAAAGCAAGATTTCCTTGGGAAATTGGATTTCCTTCTGGGAATCCAATATTATGTGCAATTATTTCTCAATTTATCTTTTAAATTACGAAAGAGAAATCTAATGCATGCAAGCTACAAATTTTCTTTCAAGTGCCATGCAAAAAAGACGATTTCCCTAAAGCTAGATCTAGAATGCTTATGAAACCTTTTTAAAGAACAAGATCTATATCATGGGATTTAAAAAGATATACCTATGTTATATTTTACTCTAATATGATAGATCTAAACAAATCAAAGCTATGAACCAAGTAACCAGGTAAAATTTCAAATTTAGAGGGGGGAAGAGATATGGAGAGGAAAGGCTTGTTTCCGCAAAGAGATAGACAAGTGATTCATAGTGGGATGCTGAGGGAATATGTCATTTATATATGGTGAAAATAATGTCTAGTAAAACTATATCCACAATTATTATCAACCAAGCAACCTGTAAATCACTCAAAGACTTGCAAACCCGTGAGATCTAGTGATTACACATAAATCAAGGCTAAAACTACATGCATACAAACTTATAAAAATGTCAGATCTAGATCTCTAAGTATACATATTCAAAATAGGAGAAAAAAGTAAACTTACTTATAGCCCTCTATTTCCAATGATTGGGAGCAATCTTTTTTCGACCAGATTCATAATTCAAGATGCAAAAATTTGAAACAACACACAGATTATCTCATGAAGATTAGACAATAATGGCCCACACACAATTGCACCACACCATTAGCCTCCAAAGCTTTCTTTATTGGAGAAAAAAACACAAAATACTGTATCAGTTACAAATAGAAAGCCCTTCTTCCAATTGTAACTCTTGGAAAGGAGGAAACTATGCTTTATTTATAGCAAAAACTGAAACCCTAGCCCAGAGGGGGTGCAATTCCCAAGTAGAGAGGGACTGTAGCTACATGAGGAGTCAAGCTAAGATTGATCTGAGTCTAACTGAGTTTGATCTGAGTCTAACTGAGTGTAACTGACAATCAAAGTGCTGATCGGACTGACACATCAATCGGTTAATTGAAACATCAACCAAACCACATCCAGAAGAGCCCACACATGTGGAGGAGACAGAGAGGGTGCAAATCCCAAGGATGCATGTTGTGGTGCACTCCCTCTTCAGCCCAGATCAACTCCTTCTGTTAAGGCGTGGTCAGGTCCAGTCAATCCAAAGCCGATGAGACTGATTTCAGTCAAATCAAAGTAAATCCTATTGATTTAGAAGTTCGGGTTTTCTCCATTATTTAATTAATTTATCAATTGAAATAATCAATATTTGATTTTTAGGGTTTTCTGATCTGAATGATGTGAAAATCACTCAAAACTTAGGAAAAGTGGGTTTATGGGTTTACCAAGTGCTCTGAGTTAGAAAATGAGCACCCACATGACTGAAACTGATTTCTAAGCCCACTTTTATTACAAAACCAGTTTTCCATTTAGACTATAAAAAAATAGCCTAAGTTTTGGAAAAATTAAAACTTTAAAAATAACTTAAAAAATAAAATTAAAAATTAAAACCTAGGGGGACTTAGACATGTTCATATGACTTGAACATAATTCCTAGCATGTTTATACATTGACACATAGACTCTAATCACCTCAATATGCATAAATTCAAAGGCGACCACCCCAACTTTGGAGGTATTGATTGAAAAACTGAGAAATTATCAGTTGTTTATTCAGCAACCAATAATAACCAAGGGAAAAAAAACCCTTTTCTTATCGAATTGATAAGTAAGTCTAGGAGACCGAGTATTTTATAGACACTACCACGCTAGAACATTTTATTACAAATCGCCTATGGGGTATGAACATGTGATATAGTACAACAAGCACTTCCCAGAAGCAATTCTAAAATTTGAACAAATCATGTTTGTCTAGTTCACTAGGCTCACTTGATAACACCGACTAAGTACAACTTAGGTGGTAACATATGGCTCCAACTACGGGACGTGTGCTTGATCTAGTCATAGGGAAAGGAGAGGATACGAGAACTCTAGAATTTATGGTTTATATACCCTGTAAAAACATCTCAACTTGACAAGAAAACCTTAGTAGCACAAGCTTTACATAAAGTACAAATGAACCATTAAGCTGATTTATTTAAACAAAATAAATGTAGCTAACTAATGAAAGAAAAGTTTTATTATAGCTAAGTACAAAACATTAATGTAGAAAGTAAATGCTCTCTTTTAAGGAGCTTATTTTCCTACTCTAAGCATGATATAAAAAGGTTAGGTGTAATAAAAAATACAATGTAACCATCTAAAATTTTTATTAACATAAATATTTTGCCTTATATTTGGTTACTAGCCAAAGTAAGGATACGTTATTCAGAAAATACAAACCTGCATGATGATTCAGAATGGGTGGGCTGGATAAGAAATCATAGGCATGAATAATGTCATCAAACTTCTTCCCAAAAGGTTAGGTGCTTGTGCAGGATGCTTCTATCCATGACAGGATAGGGTTTATGTACAAATCGAAATGATGAGGAAGATTGACCACAGCATCATACTGATCATCAAGGATTACCGGATGATAAGTCATTGTATAAGCCTCAAGCGGCTCCAAATCATAAGGAAAATCTATATGTGAATATGATAGTTGAGACTGATATTCTACTAACTGCATCACATCTATCTTTTCACAACATTGCTTCTCAATGTCTTCATTATTGATACCTTTGTGCGAATCTGCATGATATGACTCTGAATGATCATATAAGAGTTTTGAATGCTGCTCTTGCATACTAGGATTTTCCCTGGTCTCCATATCCATGCTTCTTTCTATGGAAGCACAGTAGATTGGAATTCCACAAATTTCTAAATAGACACTCCCCTTGCTAGATATAGCATATATGGGATTCTCAATAATATATTCACAAAAATTCCAATAGTCATCACCACCATCTATGTCAGATGTGATGGATTCTCCATTTCTGATATCAAGTTCTCTTTGTCTTCATTACTGATACCGATATATGGCCCAGACTGATCATATGGATAAACTGCATGCTCCTTTTCCATATCAAAATTTCCCAAGACCATAACGTCCATGCTCTCTCCTTTAAATATGCCATAGAAAGGAGAATCAACAAAACCATCAAAAGTTTATGGTTCATTATTTTCCTCATAGACTAGATTTTCCATGAATGTCCAAGACTCCTCTTCAACATATTTGTCAGACATAAGGGAGTCTTCATCACTTGTATCATGCTCGAAGTTATACTTGTCCTCATTTTCATACTCATCTTCTTCAGAAAAATGGGAACAAGGCAATAAACCTTCCAGACTATCTTCATTATATGGAGAACAGGTAGGAGTCCCATCATGCACATTACGGTTTTCATCATAAGTTTCACTATAATATTCTGCAATGGTTTCATCCTTAAGTTCATCTGGAGTACAAATGTGATCATCATCATTCAAGTAATCATGAAATCATTCCCAATCATCACTATTCTCTGTTGATGTTACATGAGGAGGGTATTCAACAATTTTTTCAACTAATGGCTCTTGATGCACAAACTCAATGGGATCATAATGGATTTTTGAACGTTGGGTGTTGTACACCATGTTGATACTACATATCTCAGATAATTCCATATGAAACTCTTTCCAAGGAAAGAAGTACTTAAAATTTGTCTCAATGAATGGTATAGCATCAAATGATTCAATATCATTCCCATCATAATGCCATTGCTTCAAAAATATTTCGAAGAATTTTACAAGCGAAGTAATAGATTTCTCATGAAAACACTCATGAAGCCAACATGAAGCATCCCCTTGCAAAGAATGAGAAAAAATCACCATCATATGATCCTCATGTGGAATGCTATTTTTAATCATATGTGACAGAAAAATCAAAACATGGAATCTGGCTGAGTGATCATTATCATCTCCCCAGAAGCCTGGAAGGGAAGTAGATGTGATTTCATTAACGAGACGATTAGGAATTAGAGGAAATTTCAATTTAAAATGGGCCTTCAAAAAATAATACAAATTCCATGTCATCATGTATTATCCGATCAAAATGCTTTAAAATTAAAAAAGGGAGCACCTCTTAAAAAAAAAATTCATATAAATTTGGGGATAGGTATCATAAAAAAAACTATTTTTTTTGTTCGTATTTTCAACATATCGCCTTGTGTTTTTACTCAAATTTCGATTGCAAGAGCTCATTGGATGCAAGAATTAAATTATGCATCCAACGAGTACCCATTCGGCATACTTTTTACGTGCGATGCTACCCCAAAAGCAAGAAATACCTGAAAAAACATGATGATGATGTCATCATCATGTTTTTTCAAATATTTCTTGTTTTTGGGTTAGTGGGGCACATCAAAAGTATGTCGACTGGGTACTCGTTGGATGCGGAATTTAATTCCGCATCCAACAAGCTCTCCCGATCGAAATTTGAGTAAAAACATAGGGACATATGTTGAACATACGAACAAAAAAGTAGTTTTTTCCTCCAAAATTAATAAATATTATTTTATTATTTTAACTATTATTTTCTTCCTACACTTACAAATTGATCGCCTGTGATGAAATTTCTCATCTATCATTTTATTAATTTTCCTTAGGAGGCCAATTTTGAGTTTAAATTTCCTCTAATGAAAGCTAGGGATCCTAGAGAAATCAATGGGAGGACAATCACACGAAACTCGAGCAACAATTTCTATTCTTTTAATATCCATATCAAGAATAAATGATCATGGAGAATGTCTGGAACTGAAGAATGGATTTTAACTTTAAATTTCATTGTTACGTGGGCTCACGTACAAACAATCAATCTCAATTCTTTATTTTTTTGTGAGAAACAAAGGTTTTATCCCTTCAATGGAGTTTGCCATGTGAGAATAAAAATATACATTTAAGAACTCCCACAAAAATATGTTTTCCTTTTCTTTGTAAAAAACAAAAAACAAAAAAAAAGGTCAGTGGAGTCACCAGATGAAAATTAAAGATCTAATCTAAGCATTCATCAAACAAAGCAAAAATAAAAAGGAAGAAAACAAAAGTCGTACTCCGGGAATAAAAATATTTATCCCCGAGAATGATGCCAAAAAGTGTTGTTGCCTTTCACACACCTGGGGGGGACGTGGCAGAAATATTCAATCCACTCAGTGTGTCCTTGGGGGCAAGTCTCGAGTCAAGGCTATCACCTTGTTCTTGACTCCTCCGTTTAGGCTCAACTCCTAACGAAGCCAAGGGGTGTAGACCCTATTAAGTTACTAAGGCTAATTACTTCAGTATGATGGTATTAAATTGAATAAGTTGCTTAGGAGTTTGAAATTGACAATTGAGAACCACAGATAACAAGATGAAAAATAAGCACTAGTAAGCACAATGCTAACACACAATATATATATCAAAAGAAGTAAACAAATAACTAGTGCATTAAAATGGAGTCACAAAATGATTAAATGTGCTTGCATGTGCTTGGAGTGAATGTTTTGAAATTGTCTCTTGGTACGTTTTAAGTTAATATAAAAAATGAGTGGATTAAAATAGGCGAGGGGGCACTCCAGATATACCCGAGGGGTACTTGGAGTATGTCCAAAAATAAACCTTCACTGCCACCCGCAAGGTGTTTGTGGGATGGATGGGTCTCAGTGACTGTGTTCATGATACACCCGTTAGGGTGTAATAGAGATTGGCGCCTCAAGGTCACTTTCGAGTTGTTCCCACTCCTTTGGGTATTCTGCCGCCGCTTACGATTTGTTCAAGGCATTGGATTTTTGCGTCATGGTGGTTAATTGGGGAAAATGAAACCTAATTAATCTATTCACTCACATTTCTTTTGTTGCAGCTTGACTGATTGGACGAACCGCAGCCAAAACACAGAGCATACACACTGGAGTCTTAGTAATGTTTAGTAAATTTTAATCAATGTGTTTTTATTAGAAGGAAAACCCTCCAGGAACCTCTTTCGGTCCAAGTGGACCTCAATCAAGGAATCAAGGAGGGGTTTTATTTTAATTGATTGCTTGAAAAAATTAATAGTGAATAATGAAGTAGCAAAATTAAAACAAACCACAGGTTCTCTGATTAGATCTACCATGATCTTCTTTCACCTTTCGGTTCAATTGAGATTCGTGGGGTAAGTATTAAAGTTAATTTGAATTTATAATATGGAATATATGATGAAAGTAATCAAATTACACTATTTTGAATAAATAAAACTAATCTAGAGCAAAAAAGGGAAAAATGCAAAAAAAGGAAAAAAGGACGGGAATCCCCCTAGGGGGGATGGGGAATGGGCTCGAAAGAACCTATTCGAAATTATTTTCCATTACCAGTAGTTAAAATATATGCAAACTGATATAAAGTCTATTGGTTATTATACAGAACGAACCCAAGAGCTTACAGAGTGTAAAAATTAAAGATTTCGGAAAAAGGGGAGACCCCTAGGGGGATTCGGATGGCCCAAAAGTCACTTTTCCTATTTTATGTTATACCTGTTAAAAAAAACAAGCGTATTAAACTTAAATATGCCCAAAATCACTTTGAAAGTTCCTTTTGGTCAACCCACTTTTAACCGAAAACAACTAAGTTAAAACTAGTTAAAAAAAAGGTGAAAAAAGGAACTAAGGAAAGCAAGCTTTCCTTGGGATCTTAGACTTCCTCTTGGGCAGCCAATATGATGTGCACTTATTTCAAGATTTATATTTTAGTTTACGAAAGATAAATCTAATGCATGCAAGCTATGCATTTTTTTTAAAATGCCATGCAAAAAAGATGATTTCCCTAAAGCTAGATATAGAATGCTTATGAAACCTTTTTAAAGGAAAAGATATAGATTATGAGCTTTAATAAGATATATATATGTTATATTTTACTCTAATATTATATATCTAAACAAATCAAAGCTATGAACCAAGTAACCAAGTAAAATTTCAAATTTAGAGGGAGGAAGAGATATGGAGAGGAAAGGCTTGTTGCCGCAAAGAGCTAGGCAAAGGCTTTGTAGTGGGATATAGACAGACTATGTCATTTAGAGATGTTGAAATTAATGTGGAGTCAAACTATATCGATGATTCTTCCCAACCAAGCAACCTATAAATCACTCAAAGACTTGTAAACCCGTGAGATATGGTGATTACACATAAATCAAGGCTAAAACTACATGCATATAAACCTATAAACATGTTAGATCTAGATATTTAAGTATACGTATTCAAAATAGGATAAACAAGTAAACTTAATTATAGCCCTCTATTTCCAATGATTGGGAGCAATCTTTGTTCAACTAGATTCATAATTGAAGATGCAAAAATTTGAAACAACACATAGATTACCTCATGAAGATCAGACAATAATGGCCCACACACAATTGCACCATACCATTAGCCTCCAAAGCTTTCTCTATTTCAGCAAAATCACAAAATACTGTATCAATTACAACTAGCAAGCCCTTCTTCCAACTCTAACTCTTGGAAAGGAGGAAACTATGATTTATTTATAGTAAAAACTAAAACCCTAGCCCAGAGGGGGCACAATTGCCAAGGAAAGAGGGACTACAGCTGCATGAGGAGTCAAGCTGAGCTTGATATGAGATTAATTGAGTATAACTAACAATCAGAGTGGTGATCGGACTGACACATCAACCGGTTAACTAGAACATCAACCAAACCACATCCAGATGAGCCCACACGTGTGGAGGGGAGAGAGAGGGCACAAATCCAAAGGATGTATGCTATGGTGTACTCGCTCTTCAGCCCATATAAACTCCTTGTATCAAGGCATGGTCAGATCTAGTCAATCCAAACTTGATGAGACTAATTTCAGTCAAATCAGAGCAAATCCCACTGATTTAGGAATTTGGGTTTTCTGACCTGAGTGATGGGAAAATCACTCATAACATAGGAAAATTGGGTTTAGGGGTTTACCAAGTGCTCTGAGTTAGAAAATGAGAACCCCCATGACTAAAACTGATTTCTGAGCCCACTTTTATTACAAAACCAACTTTTCCATTTAGACTATCAAAAAATAGCCTATGTTTTGGAAAAATTTAAAAAAAAAAAACTTTAAAAATTAATAAAAATAAAACCTAGGGGGAATTAGACATGTTAATATGACTCGACCATAATTCCTAGCATGTTTATACATTCACACATAGACTCTAATAACCTCAATACACATAAATTCCAAGCTGGCCACCCCAACTTTGGAGATATTGAGTGAAAAACTCAAAAATGATCAGTCGTTGATTCAACAACCAATAATAACCAAGGGAAAAAACACCTTGGGCTGATCAAATTGATAAGTAAGTCTAGGATACCGAGTCTTTTACAGACACTACCATGCTAGAACATTTTATTACAACTCCCCTACGGGGTATGAACATGTGATATAGTACAACAAGCACTTCCCAGAAGCAATTCTGATAATCTTCTGAAGTCCAAACAAATCATCTTTGTCTGATTCACCACGCTCACTTGATAACACTGACTAAGTACAACTTAGGTGGTAACACTACTCAAAACAATTCCATTGAAGGAGCTTGAAATTGGAAATTGATTTAGAATTTCGGTAAACATTTCCCCAACACTACCAAGAATATTTATCCTCACATTGTCACACACATTTCAATATTATTTATCATATATAAACATAAAAGTAACACTCAGACATTTTTACAAACATTTCGTCTGATAATTCTCCAGACTATGCCAAACGGTCTGATCGAAGAACTAGTTTTTGAATAAAAGTTAGAAGCATCGAAGAGAAGTGTCTTAAACCATTTCGAGGATACTCACGGGGACTTCACTTAGTGAACCTCTCACATAGCACGTGCGATCATCAGATATTAAAGAATACCCTTAATTTCTAGAGATATTGACCCAAACTCTTTTGTTGAAACCCCCTCCTAATACTTAAAACCTCCTCCCCACCCCTTTTTATACCTCAATCCTTATAAACCACCCTACCTACCCCCAACTTAAACCCCTCATCCCCCTAATACATGAAATATATTAGTTCAATTTTTGATAATTTTAAAACCTACAATATGAACTAATGTGATAGGATATTGGTCAACAAGTGAAGCCCCCATGAGGATACTGCACCATCAAAATACACAGTAGATAATGAAAAGAGAAATAAATATCAGTTTTTTAGCAGAGATACCAAATACTTATTTTCTCAAAAAATTTGTGCACAAAATACAAAAAACTAGTTTCCAATTCCTTCATAAAATTTACTTGCATAAATAGATTCAATTCTATGAGAAATTTATTGCACAAATAACTCATACGTTTCATCAAACATTTCATGTGCATGCATAAATAAATCATATCAGGTCCAAGTAAATTAAATAAACATGAGATAAATCACTTATCTTATCAATGTGCGACTGGCATCATCTGGACCACATTCCACTTAGCCTTTGCCACTGCCAAGCCAAATCTCACTTTGACAAGCCACCCCCGAACTGAGGCCGTAGATCCACAATAGATGTGCACTGAAGAATAAATCAAGTATCATCTTGAGAATACAAAAATATGTTCCTCACCACATACTTCCACTTCCACCCCACTACCAGCTGCTATGGTAATCCAGACCCCCTAGTCCATCGAGATATTGCCATTCACCATAAGGATTTATGTGTAGGTAAGGGACAAATCCAAGTAGTGGAAACAAAGGAACATCAAAGGTATGGACAACCATAATCAAAAACCATCTAAAATAACCATGAAAAACAACCCCCAAACCAAGGATATCAAACATGTATTTATAGACCAAATAAGGTAATTCTAACGCAATGGGTCAAAATCAAACCATGGTAAGCCAACTTGATTCAATTCAAGCAGGGTAATTCAACCACAATAGGTTAACTCTAATCCAACCCAAGCAATTCAAATTTCAAGGAGAATGACTGCAAGCCACTCCACCAAACTCAAAATTAGTGAGGTGAGGTGTCAGACAAGCCAAGGCATCTTCCCAAAATAGAAAAGGGGAGTTACACTAGGATCTACACAAAGGTTAGACAAGGATTTACACAAGTATTTACACAAAGAGTTACAAAAACACCAAAGGGGCTCAATCAGTAAGTGGCACCCACCCAAACACTAAAGAGGCCCACTAAATCATGAATTAGGATCAATAATACCAACATAGGATAAATTAATCAAAAGTTGGGTCATTTGTAAAATATTTGGGTGATCATCAATTAATAAATCCACTAAGGAATAAATATGGACCAAGATAAACCAAACAAGTTCTAAAGTTCTAGAAATGTCCCCATTCCCCCTCACATTGTGGATCTAGGCTTCCCATACTCTTTTCGTGGTTCTCGATCTGCTAGTTGCTTTCATTAATTATTTTTTTACAAAATAATAATAATGTCTCTAGGTCCTTAAAGACCCTTTTTTTGGCACCTTGTGCCACAATAATAAACAATTACAAATTACATATGTATGGGGCTTAACACATGGGATATTACACATAATGGGTTCCTTGGGATTCCAACACTTAACCTCAAGCAAGGCATCCTTAGCTCCTTCGTTTTCTATTGATGTATTGGTATTTGGTGCAAGAACATTTTCCTTTGCACCTGACTTGTTGAGGTTTTTGTTAGCATGAAAATATTTGTTCTATTTTATGTAAGGTGGTGGTTTAAAACTAGGTTTGCGGTTGTCTGAGAAGGTCCTAGACCAGTCTCAACTTATGTTTATGTTTTCCTCTCTTAGTTGTCCATGCTCATAGAAAATTCTATCTTTGTGTAAGTTAGTGTCCATAGTTTTTGGCATGTCAAACTCAATTCTCTCTCAAAAGTTGGGAGAAAAAGATCCCAAAAACTGTTGTACCTTCACTTTTTCGTCCTTTATGTAAGGCACATAATGTAACAAATCCAAAAATATGTTAATGAATTCATCCATTGCAATGGATCTCATCTTTAACTCATGGAATTATTTCACTTTTCTATCAAAGAATCTCTCAGACATGTATTTCTCCTGAAGTATTTTGTGAAACTTACTCCATCTGATTTCTTTTACTTCATCCTTTTTGTTATGATTTAGGTCTCTCGACCATGTAGATGCATTTTCGTTTAAATTATAAATGGCCAACTGGGATTTCATCTCACTGGAGTAGTTGTGTACTCAAAAGTATTTTCTCATACCCATGATCCATTCCTCATCCTTTTCCTCGGTATTCATCTCTCCTTCAAAGGTTGGGGCTTTTATCTTTATGAATTCTCCTTGGAGGTTGTCATCATTTTTCTTCCTCTTTCTACAAGGAGAGATTTAATTATCACTATAAATACCATGATAATCTCTTTCTGGAAGCTCAGGTGTGTGTTCTTCTTTTTCTTATTCCTTTGGGTTGTCGGCCTGTTTACGATGATAACCTTCCTTAGATTTATTGTTTGAATGGGTAGGTTGTCCATGAGGGTTTACCGCTATCATGTTCTGAAGTAAATATTTATTAATTGCTTTATGCTCTTTTCTCTCATTCATGTTACCATCTTTGACGATTTGTAAGTGTGCCTCCAATCTCTGTATGTTTTTCATTAGATCAGAATTTAATTCCACCACCATTTCTTCTTCCTGTATTGGGGAATTCAGATTTCCTTTTTGGCTGTTATCCTCTTCTGCATTCATGACCTAAACTGTTCTTTAATCATGCAATTAAAACATTTAGTAACAAATATTTTTATGTTAGTTAAAAAAAATTCAAATACATTTTTGAAATATTTATTTATGCAACATATGTTCAATAGCACCCATTAGGTCTCTTAGTGTTTGAATATGGGCTTTGATACCACTTGTAATGTCCCTAAAATCTATAAATAAATAAAAAATTTGTAGGCTAATAAGTTTTCTAAGATCTTAAGGAAATCTTATTTTCACTACAGAATAAAAACCTGGATAAAGAACTAAGCCTAAGTTATATTGTTGTTTTCCTTATTGAGTATTTTCTATATGATGATGATGTTTACGTGCCACTATTCTATTTTTTATGTGATTTTAGTTTACGTACATGTTTGTCTAGTTTACTGATGCTACTAATGTTATGTTGTTCAAGTTTTGCTTTCATGTTACATTTACCTAGTTATTATTTATTACGACGAAGATCCTGACTTACCTCTATATGTAAAATGGTGGAGTGGCAGGATTTTTCCCTATCAAATCACTCAGAAACTTAAGCTATCCTATGCTCCTAGGCTTGCTTACTTCATTGTGAACTAACGCATGTGTACCTATTTTTTTCCAGATTACTTTGCCTGTAAACCTAGGCTCATGAACGTAACAGAACATAATCCTAGCATCTACAACTAGCTAAACCTAAGCACTAAAGCTTTTGTCAAGGAGTAATACCAAATTCTATGCTCAAACTAAAAGAGGAAAGGGTTCTAATCCTAATGTAAATGTATGTTGGTAAACTATGGTGAAGGGGGTTTTCTACTTTTGATAAAACTATGTACATGTTTGAACTATGGTATTGAGGGTTTAAAACTTAATGTTGGTTATAATTCCTTTAAACTATGCGACATGGAGGTTTATGCTATAGTATACATATGGAAATCGAAATTATGGAAGGGTTTAAGACTATGGGAAAAATGCATACTATGGAATGGGGATTATTTCTCTAGCATGAATTTTGAAACCAAACTATAGGAGTGTGGGTTTTGATTTGGTAAAGGGTGGTGATCATGTTGGATCATTCAATGCTCCATGTTATGAGTAGGATTCAATCCGTGTTCCTTGCGCTAGGGTTTCATTTTTCATTTGTTTGGGTTCTCATTTGGTAATGAAGGAGGTTCATGCTCTAGTGTTTGGATCTGTGCATACCTTGGTTATTTTAACAATGTTGGCATGAAACTCCTCAACATGTATGCCATCGATTCCTATAAGTCTTAACTTCTTTAATTTCATTTGGTTTTAATGATTTATGGAATACTTCTCATAATTTGTTTTGGATTGGTTTTGAAGGCTTTATGGGCATCTTGAGTGCTTTGTTGGATGGGAATAGACTTGGTCGACTCACAACCATTTAGGTAATCCCATGTAGCACAAAGGGCCTTTACCCAATGCTTGGTATTTATGCTTCTCAGATTGTAAAACAACCACTATGTTGGGTTTCGATCGTCGCTTTGGGGAAATGTTGATAGTAATGCTTAATTTGTTCCCTGTAGTTTTGGGTTTGGGGTTCTCTCAGCCCGTTCCAACATTTGATAGGAATGTGTATAAAACTTGATGGTTTTGTAGTGTATAAATGTGATGTTAAATTTTGGGTTAAATAGAGACTTGGATCTACATTTTGGGTATGCTACGAGATTTGTGATTTTTGGTTGGATTCGGTTATAACTCTTTCAATGTCATTTCTTTCTGAATATTTTTCTATTATAGTTCATTATGGAAAAACATGGTGGGTGTTTTCACTATTGTTGCGATTTAGTTTGGAATGATTCGTCATTTACGGTTTAAGCTCTGTTAATGGAATTATTTGATTGTAATGTGGATAAATTCCTTTGTTAAGAATGATGCCAAGGGTAGAGCCCTTGCGTCATATGAGATTTGGATTTTAGTGGAATAATTTCCATCTGTATGTTTGTTTGTAAATGGAAGAGGCTAGCTCTATATATATGTTAGATAAGATGAAGTGGTTAGTTCACGAGAAGTCTTAATGGCTTGTCCCAAGCACTTAGTAAATAAATCAACCTATGCGTTGGGTTTAAATGTTGGTTCTTAAGTGTACATGCTTATGATTGAATTTTTGCGGGAATTGATACTAGGTTGTATGATTTAGTTTATTTGTTTACCTATGTTTAATGTTCCTAGTTGAGCTCTGCACGATTCAAAAATAGGTCGATTGCTTGGATGGGGTTTAAATGTTAATGTTGTAGTTTATTTTTTTAAACGTTGTAAATATTTATTTACTTCTTAATAAATAATCCGGGGTCTATTAGTTTCGACCTTGGGTCGCGTGAGTAATTGACTATGATATTTGTTTTAACATTTTTATCGCATGAGCTGGGATCTATGAGAATTGATAATGGGTTGATTATGTGCTGTAATTTGTTAAGTTTTGTTAATAGATTTTCGTGTCTATGATTTGGTTTAATAATATGTGTATGTGAAATTTAGTTTGTTTAAATATTTAATTACTAAACTATCAATTAGCCATAGTGTATGGGGTTGAAAACTTGGTTCATGGTTCTGTTTATTATTGTATTTTCTAACTCGTTGTGTAGAGAGATTTGATTTGGAAAATGAAATGGCATGTTGGCAATCCTTAACAGGATTCGATTAATGGGAATATATATAATGTTTATATGTTTTGGTTTTAATTTGTTTATGATTTAATCCGTAGATGAGTTTTATGTATTATATGTTGCATTTATTGGCAATATGTAATCTACAAGCTCTGCATTTAGGTTAAGGGTTTGAGTTTGGATTTTAAGGGATTCGACCCCTGGTTTTCAATGTTTATGAATATCCATTTAAATTTGTTTTTATTAATATTTATTTTAATAATTAAACATATTTCAAGTACTGTCTAGTTTTAAACAATAATCTGAGTTTATTCATCATTAGTTTTACTTAGTTAATTTTGGTTAATCTCTGGTTTATGTTAAATGAGACCTAGGTTGTAACTTAGGATTTAGTTTAAGTTTAACTAGAATCTAGGGTTTGAATCTATATTACAAATTCTAACATAAACTTCTGAGCTAGTTAAATATAAATCTAATAGTTGTTTAACCCTAGAATTCTATCTAAGACTTCAAAGGTCGAGTTTCAATTTAAGCAATGAAACAAACTGAAGCATATATTCAATTGGAAAGTAAAGATTGCAAATCTTAAATATAGAGAATAATAACTATGCGTATAACTTGAAAACATATTTAATATACTGGGAGATGTAGAAACCTCATACTTGCAACTATTCAACTTGTTTTAATGGCTATGAACCCTGCAGACTTAAACACATAGAATTAATAAAAACTAGATATCTTTGACCTTAGATCTCATAATCGGATAAGCTTGGAACTACCACGTTCCTCCCAACCATGACCTGTAACCATTCCTGGTTCTAATCCGGACCCCCACGAGATGGCTCCAACATGTAAGTGATCTAGAACTTAGTAAGGGTGAGGTTGCTCTTATTTGGAATATCAGGTTGTCTATAAGAATGCTTGCTTTTGGAAATACTCTCCAAAACTATTTAGGAATAATCCACAAATCCCCAAGCCTTCTCTTGGATTGGGTCTTTATAGAAAATATTTTAGGAAAGGGCAGTTGTTTTAGACTTCAGTTAGGTCAAGAATCCATTATTTTCTTGAAAATAATCTTTAATTAATTTATGTGGATTTAATAATTATTTTGTTTAGCTTAGGAACTTTTTACTAGTTCCTATTTTGAACTTTAGAATGGAATATTTATTTAATCATTTTAGTAAATAATAAATACATAGACTCTTTATTTATTATTTTAGTTCTCTCTCTCTCTCTCTCTCTGTGTGTGTGTGTGTGTGTGTGTGTGTGTGTGTGTGTGTGTGTGTGTGTGTGTGTGTATNACAAACTTTAAATATATTTTTTAGTATTTATTTATGCATTAGATAACATAGTCTCATATTTGATGCTTCCCTTAGCTTATACTTTTTTCTTTTGTTAAGGCCTCAAGTAGGGTTGGTCAACTAAGTTAGGAAGCTCTAGATCCTCCTTGCATGTTGGATTACCTAGTCTATTGTGGTAGTTCTTCCAGTACTTGATGAGAAGTAGATTCAAAATTTCATTTAATCAACTCAAAATAAGTAAGATAAGGGTGGTTTCTTTTCATAGTCGTTCTCATTCAACACACTTAATTTCAGTGACTCCTAATGCTATTCAGAGCCCAAGATCAACGTTAATAATTAGGAGTTACACTTAGTGCAATTCCAGGGCCTCTCTCTCAACACTAATGATAGTATTTACTTGTATAATACACATAGGGATATAATGGCCAAAGATCCAATGCTATAGAGCTTATGCTCAACATCAAGTTGGAATGCTCCAGGGAATATTCCCAACAATTCTAATCTTATATACTCATGTATTCCAAGCATTATGCTCAACACAAATCCTCATAACTCATGTGGTCCATAGGTTATGCTCAACACAAAATCTCATAACCCATGTTCTCCACAGCTTATGATCAACACAAAATCTCAACACTCCTGTGCTTCAGGGATTATATCCAACACATTTAGAACTCACTCATGCATTCAGTCTTTTGCAAATTTCATCACAATAATCTTCTCATTATATGTTTGAAGGCTAATCACATAATAATACACTCACTACATCATACCAAGACAATAGTCCTTGTCCATCGGGATCCACACCCAACATATACAATCATATACAAGATAATAAAACATATGCATTTCCTTACACCCAATATATCTAACTAATAAACATAACTCATGTACAGTGGGGCATACGCCTGATATACAAACATAAACATCAAAGTAACTCATATGCAATAGGACCCATGCCCATTATAGTTAAGGTAAAAAATCGGGATATTACATAAACTGAAATGGAAAAAATCAGTAAATTCAAATAAAAAATATGGGCATATTAGTAAAAATACTTGTATGAACATAGAAATAGGTAATAAATAGATTAAAGAATAAACCTATCTTCCATTTATACTACAGCATATATCCACAACTAAGAAGGTACCTAGAAAATATCTGTTAAAAACACGCCTTAGAAGCACAACATTTATATTATACATAAATAATAATTAGAATGAGAAAACTATTAAACCATAAATTTAAATTCATAATATTACATGAGATTAAGGTGAACATGTTTGCAATGAAAACCACTTGAGGAATGTAGATATGGTAAACCCAGATTCCTTCCTAACTTTTTATAGACGAAAAGGAGGGAATGAAACTATGGACAAAGGTTTGAAGATAAAACATGAAGCTCTGTGGATAACTTTAATCATATTCTACATAAATAGAAAATTCGATGAAAAACAACTACATAATTAAAATGGAAAAATCTATGAAAAAACAATTACTTGAGAGCTCCTCAAGTTGTAAATACCAAGATTGCATAATCCCAACACCAAACGAGTGAATTGAATAAGATATTCAATATAGGAACTGGGTCTCTTATTTCCCCTTCTATGGTTCCAGTACTTCAAATATTAGCATGAAACTACTAATAGAAACCCCCACACATTGTTGAGCAAATGATCGAAGGATGAGAGCTTTCACTCTATCAAAGATTTTAATGAAAATTAACAAGTGTAATTGAATGTCAAGGTTAGTGATTTCTAATATTGAGGTTGTCAAATCTCAATGACTAATTAACAGTACACCTATCCAAATTTATTAAAGATAAGGGTACACCTATTGACTAAGATACACATGGAATGAATTGAATCAAATTTTCAATCCATAGTAGCCATACCATGCATTTATAAAATACATGCATGTCTAATAAAAGCATGGATATAAATAATCTGTGCTATAAAACTAAACGATTAATACTATGCAAGTGATAAACCATAAGTATGAGTGCTTAAGGAAGTCATCAAGTTTGAATGATAAAATGACAAATTTTGAGAAAATGTTTGATTGATTAAGTTGAACAACCGGGTGCTGCAACTAGGGTTTCATGGCGGCGATGAAGTTGCCTTCGTGACAATATGCATCCACCAGTTCCAAAACCTCTCTTTGCAGCTTCAACCTATCTGGGCATGGTTTTGTTACTGGATCTGTAACTCATAGGGTTGGGTGGCCGCATGCCTCATTGTGTTTTTATGTTTTTTTTTGGGTATTGACTACACATGGAGTCTACCCCCTTTGCAGGGGGCTTAGTACCAACCATGTCTGATAAAAGGGTGTGAAGTTTCTTATTTGAATTTTTGTTTAATTATTTGTTTCTTTCAGCGACTGCTCCTGTTTTGATGTTGAGTTTGTAGGGTCTTTTCGGGTTTGCTATTGGTAACCGTATCTGGAGGAGTTGTGACAGTTCCTGTCATTCTCTTTGGCTGTGTACTGTGAACGGTTTTTATTTTTGTTGGAATATAATCCATCGGGATTATACGTTATTGTAAATATTAGGAATATGAAGAGACTCTCGGATGTGTGATCCCAAGAGTCATCGTAGATGTATAAATAAAGGCATTCTATGGAGAAATAATAAGAATTCGGGAGTCATTCCACCTGACAGTGGTATCAGAGCTCCATAACTCCTGCCTGCATGCTTGCCAATCTGCCTACCATTCTCCTGCTTTCAATCTTCCAGACTCACTTCCATTGAAGAGGCTTGCCAGCTCAGCTTTGGCATATTCCCTCTGCATCCTCTTTCCAGTAGACATTTCAAGAATTTCTGCCCGCAGTCTAGAATTTCCCAGTCTGGCATATTCTCTGAGTGCATATTATTACTTGCATGCCATTCAAATAGCTCATTTCATCGACTAAACCCTGATTTTTGTCCATGCATTTCCTCTGCGTGTTGTACCTGCTATTTTCTGTGTTGGATTCTGCCTATTATCTATATGCGTTTTGCACCTCAATCTTCTTTCCACCAGCGTGAAGTGTGAGACTCCCATTGTGGAGACTATCATGACCTAGTCTGCTCGAAGGTCGATTTGCTTCTAATTCGAATTGATAGCTCTTTACATTGGGTACTGTAGTTGCTTGCCATTACTGAGAACGACCTCGACAACACAACTGGTGAATCGTTGCATAAACGTGGTTGATTAAAGGTGTTAGAGACTTGAGACAAAGATCATTTATTGCTGATCGGTTTTACATATATATATTGTCATTGTATTGCTCAGTTGCGTATTGGCAATAGTCATGAAGATTAGTATCTTGAAGATTGACTTCTCATGAAAAGTGATATAGTCTTTCCTGGAGAGTTGCGGCCAGCTCCTGGACTTGGTGTCCTCTATGACTGGAAATTTACCATAGTGCTGCATGCAACGTAGGTATCACAAGGAGGAAGTGGCAAAATATAAAATTTAAGGTCCATCTCGTGTTGGTTTGGTTGCTCCAGTTGATGTGGTTTGTATCCATCTCAAACACATTTCTTTCAAAGGACAATTTAATTTTTTTGAAGACTGATATATGATGGCCTCTTGCTACGAGTGAATTGCTGCGAGGTGGAGATTTCATCGTGGACTGCATTGGAGGTTCCCGGGAGACTATTGATGCATATTGCTGAAGACTAACTACATATCCATTTTGTGTTGGATTGTTGTATGGAATGCATCTTTCTGTTTTGTTGCGACTGTCTTGAGACTGTGTGGTCACCACCTACGTGCTAGTGTGACCTTGATCATTTTACATCAATCCAAGAGAAATAAATTGTGTAGAATTCATTGATGACCTTGGCACATCAACAATAATATTATTGCATTGCAAGAAACTTGCATCAGCCTGCTTTTCTTTGACCTACGACCTGCTCTGCTTGCGTTGGTGAGAGATTGTTTTCTACTAGTTTGAAAGCCATTGAAAGCATATTTAAAGTTGGTATTGTAGTCTTAAGAGGATTAAGTTTGTATTTCAAAGTTTGTATGACAATAGCAGAGACATTGACATTGTTGTAAATCTTGAGGAAGGTGGCAGAGACTTAGACCTGCACCTTTACTCTTTCTTCTTTTTCTCCTATTGTTTTAGTTTGGCAGATTCAATCACAGAAGATGCAATCTATAGCATATGTAGTTGGTGCCACTCTCACTAGAAAAGACACTTATCTAGAATGGTGGAGGAAGATCAAATATTCCTTCATCTACAATGACCTTTGGGATGGTATTTGCGAAAGCACCACAATAGAGACAGAAGCTGGAGGGCCCATAACCAAAGAACCATGACCTCCAAAATCCAAGAAAGAGAAGGCCATTTGGAAAACAAAAGACAAGAAATCTTTAGCGGTAATCACTGCCACAGTCAGTGAAGAGGTGAGCCAACACATATTGCCTGCAAAGTCATGTTTTGAAGCACTAAAAACGTTAAAAGATCTGTATGATTCACACTCTGAAATGGAAGTTATTCAACTAATGCTGAAAACTATTTAGTTTAGAAGTAAAAGACAATGATCCCATGTTAGTTGCCTCTGAAATCAAAGCTATCATGCACAAGATTCAAGCCACTGGTATGAAACCAGATCTTCCCCTTGCATCACTTGTAAAATATTTGTATCCTTCTCACTCCAACTATCTTGAGTTGTTGCAAGCAAGTGACAAGTTCAAATCACTGACATTTGACACCCTAGTAGAGAAGATAGCTGACAGAGAGAAATATTTTGGTAAGAAGACAACCGAGCATTCTGGAGAATCACTTTGATTTTCTCAAAAAGCAAAGAACCACACCAAAGACCAATCCAAATATCATCTCGTAGGAGAAAGCAGCAAGAGAGGCAGAGGAAGAAGAAACTTCAGAGGTAAAGGAGGCAGAAACAACTCCAACAAAGGATCAGATTTGAAGTGCAAGCGTTGTGGAAAGATTGGACACATAGCAGATCAGTGTTGGGCTTCGTGGGACTCCATCAAAGACAGACATAACCAGAAGAAAGATGACAATAAGAACCAAGATGCTAGTAAATCTTCAGATTCTGCTAATTGTATTGTTGCACATTGTAATCTTGGTTTTAATGAAATGAATTCACTTTCATCTTACACAGATTGTTGGCTACTTGATACTGGTGCAACATCACACATGAATTTTAGAAAAGACTATTTTGAAGAAATCAATGAAACAATAAATGGCATAGTTTACTTTGCAGATAAGTCAAGTCTTAAACCAAAGGGAATGGGCACCATTCGGCTGAAGATGCCTGGATTCCCTGATTTCTTGTTGAAGAATGTTCTTTATCTTCCAGAGTTGCAGAGAATCCTGCTGTCCTTGGTGCAGATTCGACAGCAAGGCCATTCCATCCACATGTTTGATGGAGTAGTAGAAATAAGAAAGTCCTCTGACAACCAAGTCATCATGATTGGATATGATGGGAAGCTGCTGAAGCTAAAGGGTTCATCTGCAAAGGTTCAGAACTATGCCTACCTCTCTCAGCATGGAGAAGGTAATATGTCATCAAGTTTATTGTGGCATGCAATATTTGGTCATCTGAATTATAACAGTCTTCGTTTTTTGAGAAATAATGGTGTATTTGGTTTTCCCACCATTCCCAAAGAGAAGAGCAAATGTGATGCATGTATATTAGGGAAACACAGTAAGCTGCCATTCCATGAATCTAATTTCAGAGCAAGTAGGAAATTAGAATTAGTGCATTCTGATTTATGTGGCCCAATTCCAACTCCTTCTGCCAATGGGAATAAGTATTTTATGACCTTTGTTGATGACTACTCGAGAATGTGCTATATTTACTCATTAAAGACAAAATTAGAAGCATTTCAAACATTCAAGGACTTTCATGCATTGATAGAAAAACAAGCACAATCTAAAATTGGTACACTTCGTACTGACAATGGGAAAGAATACACTTCAAATGCTTTTGAAGATTATCTTCGCCAACATGGAATTGCACATCAGACTACAGTTCCCTACAATCCTCAACAAAATGGTGTAGCAAAAAGAATGAATAGAACCATAATGAATATGGTACGCTCAATGATGTTTTTTAAGAATGTAAAACTAATTTTTTGGGGTGATGCAGTGAAATGTGCAGCCTATTTGAGAAACAGAAGTTCCTCAAATTCTCTTGATAACAAGACTCCACATGAAATGTGGTTTGGCCATCTCCCTTCAGTCAGGCATCTCAGAGTTTTTGGTTCCACCTGTTATGCCTTGATTCCAAAGGAGAAAAGAAACAAGCTTGGTGCTCAAAGCAAGAAAATGCATTCTCCTAGGGTACGAAGAAAACTCCAAGGCATACCGTCTGTATGATGAGGTAAACAAGAAGTTTGTTATTTCCAGAGATGTCATTTTTCTTGAGACTAATAAAAATGACCAGTCCATTGAGAGATAGCTTGATCATTTGGAAAAATATCCCCATCCAAAGAAATATTCTGAAAATGAATATGAAATTCCAAACCTTGAAGGGGGGATTTCTATTCTGGATCAACCTTTGGAATTTCCATATGAAGCACCAAATCCCCCGCATGAAGAAGTTCCTACTACTTCACCTAAACAAGAGATTCAACTGGAGGATGTGATTGAGAGACTTCGAAGTCTCAACCTTGAAGGAAATGAAGCACCACCAGCTGATCAATTTAGGACCATCACGGAAGATTCCTAAATGGGCCACAAATACACTTGAAAGTGTCCATCCGGATGAAGTTGGAAAGATGGGAACGAGAAGTTCAAAAAGACATGAAGATGGAGGAGAAGTAGATAATTTAGGTGATTACATGGATGTATCATTTGATTGTGAATTTAATTTTCTGCTAACTTTGAACCAACTTCCTTTGAAGAAGCTTCTACTCGAGTTGAGTGGAAAGAAGCTATTCAGAATGAGTATGATGCACTCATGGAGAATGGAACTTGGAATCTGGTTGACCCTCCAGTTGGAACCAAACCAATTAGTTGCAAGTGGGTGTGTAAGAACAAATACAGATCAGATGGCTCACTTGACAAGCACAAAGTGAGGCTTGTAGCAAAAGGATATGCACAGAAGGAAGGAATTGACTATGAAGAAACGTTTTCTCCTACAGCAAAATGGGCTACCATCTGTACCTTACTCTCTTTAGCTACTCAGAATGGGTGGAAAGTTCATCAGATGGATGTGAAGACTTCTTTCTTGAATGGAGACTTGAAAGAGAATGTCTTCATGTCTCAGCTAGAAGGCTTTGTTGTGAAAGGAAAAGAACAAAAGGTATGCAAGCTTGTCAAATCCTTGTATGGCCTAAAACAAGCGCCTCGCACATGGTATGAAAAATTAACTGCGCATCTTTTGAAGTTAAATTTCGAACATTTTGATATGGATGATGCAACACTATTTATAAAGAAAGTTGGAATATATGTTGTGTATCTTGTGGTGTACGTAGATGATCTTTTGATGACATGGAACAATGAGAGCTATATAGCATCCATAAAGAAATATTTGAAAAAGATCTTTGAAATGACAAATATGGGACATCTCCACTATTACTTAGGAATTGAAGT